>LR751804.1:81267-114521 GCA_902729485.2 Mus minutoides | reverse complement strand
GGAGATGATGGATTCTCCCTCTCTGAGCAGTCTGGAATCATCTGTAGCCCCTCATCTGGGGGTGGGCCTTGTAAGATCTCCTTCATCCGTGTTAGCACATCATTTAGTGTTGTCACTATTCAGGTCTTGTGTATGCAGCCATGTTTTTGAGATTTCATGGGTGTAGCTCCTGTTTTGTTCAGAGAAGCCACTATGTTGAATGAGGTCCTGGTCCTCTGGCTCTTACAGACTTTCTACCTCATCTTCTGAGATGTCCCCTGAGCCCTAGGTATAAGGGTATTGCATCACAGATGTATCAATTGGGATTGGGCTTGCCATGGTCAGCTCTTCTCTCCATTTGACGAGTTGTGGATTTATGTGATCGTCTCTATCTGCTGCAAACAGAGCTTCTCTAATGGGGTGTGAGAATGTACGGGTATAAAGATATGTCCTTAGAATACAGGTAGAAATTATACTGCTTGAGGAAATGGCTGTAGCAGGTTCTCCAAAGTAGAGCTAGCATTTGCTACTTTGTAGGTGTTTCTTTCTTCCATCCTTCTCCACCCCTTTCCCACCCTATCAACCCTGTAACACTAGACAGGAGAGAATAAAGGGTAGAAAGGAAAAGGGGAGATGTTATCATTAGACTATTTCCTGCTGCTTAGGGGTGTCAAGTTTCTTGGGGCAAGTTTGATCTTTGCCATCGGGATATCTAATTTCTTCTTGTTGTTTCTTCTTCTTTGAACATAACTACTTAGCAATGCGACCAACAGCAACCAAGCATCAAGCAACACCCCCTGCCCCTGTCTCTCAGGTCCTGGAATTTATATACCCTCTGAGGAGTCCCCAGAATTCCAATCACAGAAACTATCTGCAGCTGGAAACATCACAACCCCATTAGAGCACGAGACAAATCATAGTCAACTGCTGCGGACAATCCGAAGAATCCCCATATCCCACACTTGGGATTAAAGCAGGAATATTTCTGTGGTTTTTAAAGAAACCAAACATTCCAAAATTATCACTACAGTCTAGGGGGCCCTTTCTCTTTTTCTCATGTTTATGTCTTTCTTCCAATGTCTAAACATGGTCACATCAATTGCTTTACTTGTCTGTTTTCTCTGCAACCTGTTCATTTCTGCATCTGTTCCTATTAACTATATTTTTTTTCCATTTGGACTGTAGCTCACATTTTTCTTAGCATGACATATCTTTACTTGGGTTCTGCACCATTGAGAGTCATGTGGATTGTTAATTGTTTTAAGTTGGGTCTGAGGTAGCTGTGGTTGACCTTGAACTCCTGGTCTTTCTGCCTCCAAGTCTTGAGTTGCCAGGAGTGCGGTGATTGATACCAGGCTCAGTTAAAGGTCTTCATTTTGTTATCTTTGTGCTTTTAAAACAATTGGATATTTTATTTGTTTACATTTCAAATGTTATCCCCTTTCCTGGTTTTCCCTCTGCAAACCTCCTATCCCATCCCCCCTTACCCTACTGCTATGAGGGTGCGCACCCACCCACCCACCCACCCACTCCTGCCGCACCGCCCTAGCATTCCTCTACACTGGGGTATCAAGCCTTCCCAGGACCAAGGGCCTCCCCTCCCATTGATGCCTGATAAGGCCCCTTCAGCTCCTTCAGTCCTTCCCCTAACTCTTCCATTGGGGTTCCTGTCCTCAGTCTGATGGTTGGCTTCGGGAATCTGAATCTGTATTGGTCAGGCTCTGGCAGAGCCTCTCAGGATGCAGCTGTAGCAGGCTCCTGTCATCTAGCACTTCCTGGCATCAGCAATAGTGTCTGGGTTTGGTGTCGGCGTGTGGATCTTTGTGCTTTTTTAAAAGAAACTGTATTTAAATTTCTTTCACATGCATTAACATAATATCAAAATATTTCCTTCCACTAGATTAGAAAAATTTCTGAAAGAAAAAATATTCCAAATTATTATTCTATTTATGAATAGTATTCAGTCTATACAAATTTTCTGTTCTCATAATACAGTGTATTTTAGCTTACTTACTGGAATACCCTTTGCTGTACATTCATAGACTTATAAGTCATATATATATATATATATATATATATATATATATATATATATATATATATATACAGTTATCAGGAGACATGCTTATAATAAGAGAAAAACAGCTCTTTTGGTTTAAAGTAGAAATAACTAGGTTATAGAACACATAGTGGCGGTTGTAAATGCTAACCTGGTGAGCCATAGGACCTAAGTTTGCATCCTGATTGTCATCCTAACCTGTCTGTATCCATTTTTGGTTTCTTGGTGTCACTAAGTATTCTTATCCACAAGTAGGATCCACTAACTGGCAATAGAGTGAAGCTTTTAAAACCTAAAAGTCAGACCCAAGAGACACACCTCCCAAAAGGCTATACCTAATCCTTCCCAAACAGTTCCACCACTGAGGAACCAAACATTGTAATGTAAGAGCCTGTGGAACCCGTTCTCATTCAAACTGGTACATTCCATTGCCTGGCCTTAGACCCCTGCCTGTATCACAATACAAAATACATTTAATCAAAAGTCCCCATAGTCTTTCCATCTCCACACTATTTAAAAATCCCAAGTCCCAAGTCTCTTCTGTGATTCAAGGCGATCTTTTGATTGTAATGCCATGTAAGAAAAGAGACTTACACACTTCCACCACACAATGGCACAGAGGATGCCTTATCATTTGAGGTTCTCTTGGACTTCCCTGACCAACAACTTCAGGGGGGGTTCTCATGTTTGGTACTGGCATTTTTGTTAGTTAGTCTATGGCTCTTGGGAATGTATTGTTACCCCATGTGGTATAACTTCTTTAAACTATGTATCTATGTCTGTACATACACAGGATTTTCCTGCAATTTTAGATAAACATAAAATAATATGGGCCCTGTTTTCTTAGACACCTTGGTGTAATTTATCCCCTCCTTCCCTCTCCTTTGATTTAACTTGAATTCATTAAGTAGGCATTCTGCTTTTTGATGCTGTGAATCCAGCCAAGGCAGCACAACTGTGAACATGCTGAGCAAAAACAGAGACCCAAGGCTCACAGTGTGCTTCTAGTGTCTGCCGCGGGTCACTCCCTCCTTCACACCTCCTCTTAGCCTTTGTGTGTAACTTTGTTAGGGCTGTCACAATCCTTGCTGATGCTGAAGCTCGCTGGCAAGGTGGGGATGTGGCTGGCTCCTCAGAGATCAATGAGGAAGAGTCTGTTCCAGATTTCTTAGGCTTGTGGGTTTATGAGCAATCTTTGGTTTGCATATTCACCAGCAGGATCTCCGCCTGTACGCTCACATGGCATTTTTCCTGTGTGTGTCTGTGTCTAAATTTCCCTTTTTATAAGAATACCAATAACATGGTGTACTGGATAGTATTATGCCAACTTGACATAGGCTAAAGTCATCTAAAAGGGGGAGACCTCAATTAAGAAAGTGCTCCCTTGGGGCTGGAGAGATACACTGACTGCTCTTCCAGAGGTCCTGAGTTCAATTCCCAGCAACCACATGGTGGCTCACAACCATCTGTAATGGGATCCAATGTCCTCTCCTGGTGTATCTGAAAACAGCTACAATGTACTCACATACATAAAATAAGTAAATAAATCTTTTAAAAAAAAAAAAGAAAAGAAGAGAAGAGAAAGAAGGAAAGAAAGAAAGGAAAGGAAAGGAAAGGAAAGGAAAGGAAAGGAAAGGAAAGGAAAGGAAAGGAAAGGAAAGGAAAGGAAAAAAATGCTTCCTTAAGATTAGGCTATACGCAAGTCTGGAGAGCATATTATTAATAAGTGATTGATGGGGGAGTGTAAATGCCCATGTTACCGCCTTGCCTGCAAGAAAGGGACATGGACACAAAGAATCCTTCTACAAGCATATCTTTATTACACCATGTGGAGAAAGAGAAAGAGAAAAGATACCTAGAAATGATCCCGCTTAATTACACCTCAGTGTGACGTGTGTCGTCAGGATTGGCTGACTGCCCATTACCTCAAGTTACACCCCGGGATGGGCAGTGACTTACGTGGTTTCGTCACAAATGCATGTGCACTGAACTTGTTTGCTTCTCCTAGGTAACCGGCTCGGGAGCGGCTCTCTACAGGGGAGGGCTCAGCTCATTGTGGGTGGTGTCATCCCTGGGCTGGGGGTCCTGGGTTCTAGAAGAAAGCAGGCTGAATGTAGCTTCGTGAGAGATAGTTTGGCTAGCATGTACAAGGCCTTGGGTTTGTACCTTGGCAGGATATAACATTGCTATCAAATAACTTTAATTATAGGTATATCTCAAACACCTTAAATAAATGTGGAGCAGAAAAGAATTAGAAACATGGATTAGAAGGGACCATTAAATAGAAGATTTGCTGTAGACAAATGTCATAGAGCCATGAGTAAGCCATGAGCTGCTGTTCATACATAGACAGTGTTATTAGCATTTTGTCTAAGCTCCATCCCAATTACCTGGCAATAGCCAGGTATGCCTGAGCCACTATAAAAGGGGCTGTTTGGCCCCTCCTCTTGCTTTCTTGCTCTCTTGCTCTTGCTCTGTCCTCTCATCCTTTCCCCCTTCTCTCTCCACATGCTCATGGCTGGCCTCTACTTCTCTTCTCTTCTCTTCTCTTCTCTTCTCTTCTCTTCTCTTCTCTTCTCTTCTCTTCTCTTCTCTTCTCTCTCCTCTCCTCTCCTCTCCTCTCCTCTTCTCTCTCTCTCTCTCTCTCTCTCTCTCTCTCTGCTTTTCTCTGCCACTATTGCCCTCTTAATTCCCCTCCCCATGCCCTTAATAAACTCTATTCTACACTATTCTACACTATACAGTCCTGTGGCTGGTCCCTCGGGGGAAGGGATGCCTCAGCATGGGCCTGCTGAGGAACCCCCTGCCCCCATACTTCACTACACCTCCATAGAACATATCCCCCCTCTTTATTTTTTATAAACACATTAGTCAGAAAACACTGAAGCAAATTCGGTGGTATACTACAGTGGAAATGTGTGGCAGAGGATCTAGTCACCAGAAAACATGGACATTATTGTTCTTACACGTTACATGCTATATTGTGAAGACAACATATACTGCTATTTAGAGACATAGATGATTTTCTAAAGTTGCATTCTCCTAAAATCAGAAAGGTAAATTTTTCAGCTTGGTCATTTAACCATTCATAAATTGGAGGCATTGGAAGCTATTTTTTTTTCCTGAACCAAAAAAGCAAAGTTAAAAAAAAAAAAAGAAAAAGAAAAAGAAAGCAGGCTGAGCAAACCATGGGGAGCAATCCAGTAAGCAGCACCCCTCCATGGTTTCTGCATCGGCTGCTGCCCCCAGGTTCCTGCCCTGGCTTCCTTAGATGATGAACAGTGATTTGGAAGTGAAAGCCAAATAGATTCTTTCCTCCCCAAGTTGATTTTGGTGTTTTATCACCCTAAAACACAAAGGGATTAGGTTTCCACCCTTAGTCTATGATGGCCCCCTTCTCCCCAGCTACATCTATAAAATGTTTTCCAATTAAGGTCATATTCAAGATGCTTGCAGATAAGGCACAAGCAGATGAGCCTGAGAGGAATGAATTCAACTTGCAACCCGTTGCCTGGTTTGTCTAAATGGTGATTAGCCCTGGGAACCTCCAGTTACCCTTTGAGTATCTCCAGTGATGAGCTGGGTGCAATACATCAGTGACGAGAAGCTTACAGCTTGAGTATCCTCAGATCTGTGAGAGCCCTGAGAGCAGTGTGGGATCTGCAAGGCCCTAGTCGCCTTTCCCCAGACTCCCACAGCTCTTCTCCCTCAAGAGAGCCTCCTTCTCAGACCCTCCCTGTAAGTCCCAGCTCCTCCAGCCGCCCTGGGTTCCTCGAGCTTCATTTCCTTAACTCAGCAAAGCTGCCAGACTCCAGCTTCCTTCTCTCTCTCTCTGCCCACGCAGCACAGAAACCACCTTCAGGCAAGAAGCCAAGGTGATCTTCAGGCTCAGCATTCATTTCTCTGTTCTTAGGGACCACGGTGCTGTGCTGCTGTTTTAGTTAGGTGAGCATAATCATTTCCTATTTTTTCCCAGTGTCCAGTTGTTTAACCCTTTTTATACCGCTGCGTTCACCTGTATTGATTTGTGTGTGTTTGTGTGTGTGTGTTGTGTTGGATACTGGAATATGGGGTATATGTACATCACAGGTGAGCTAAAGGACCGCAGAGCCATATTCCCAGAGTTCTCACAAAGGTCCACACAGACCCGTTCACTGGCCCCCTCCTAAGCCGCACCTGTAAGCAGGAAAATGTTCGCTTAGCACAATCCCCTTTGAGGCCAAGGGGGAAGGCAAGTGACAGGAGAGGAGTGTAGCACCCCTAAACTTCAGGCAATCATAAATAAATAAATAAATAAATAAATAAATAAATAAATAAATAAGCATGGCTCCTGTCTGCCATATGTAGCTGGTGTGGCCGGCCCACGGTTTCATCGGTCTGCCCCATGGACTAAACGGAAAGAAGGTCAAGTTTCTGTCAAACACTTGAGTTGAGATACACCTAATTACCATAACCCAAATTCAATACTTTCTCTAAATTCTCCACAAAGAGAGGAAAATTGATTTCTCATATAAGTGCGACACTCATCATAAGGGTCTTGGGGTCTGACCACTGGGTCATGTGAATAGTCCCACGTGACTATTTACTGCTGTTTCAACTTTGGCAGGGTCCCTCTGGGCTTCCTGGTCGCTGGAATGCAGATGCTATGTTGCACAATTGTATTTGGAACATAAACGGGAGCATATGTGTGCCACCATCACCCGCTCTGCATCTGACTCATGCGGAAGCAGTCTGTACTTGGCATTGCCGTAAGAGGCTCGCAGAGGACCTGTACCCAACGTTTTCCAACAATGCCCTCGCCAGTACTTTTCACCAACAGCCCAGCACTGCTTAGGGGCTTCCTCTCCCAACCCCCAACACCCGCCAGGGTTTCAGGAAATTATGCATACGCCCACTGAGTGGAAAACTTCCAATCAATGATTGCCATTGATCCCTTTGAAGGGATTGGTTGCCAGTTGTGGCTCTACTAATGGAACTTTATACAAAGGCTTATTGGAATGAGGGTTTGGAAAGGAAGACTAGCAAAACCAAGGAAGCTTGCCTACCAAAGGTAGTCCAGGAATGCTTCAAGCTGTGAGAGAACTCTAATGTGCACTGAACTGAGACTCGGTTGTATCACATTCTGTGCACAGGGTTTTCCACCCCTAGGCGATTCTGTATGGACTCGACGCTGATCAGGCAATAGACAAACTAGATTCAAAATACAATCAAGAAAACTTGCCACAGATCCATGAAATAAATCATAGACCTCCCCTCCTAGAAATTCTAAAGGGGAGGGGGTAAGGTAATGGATAGCCAGGAAGTGACTGCTGTCCTCTTTCCTCTCAGCAAGTCTGCGAATCTACCCGAGGACTCATAGGCACAGTCAGACCACGGATTTACCATCCCCGCTCCTGGTTTTCCATGGAAACAATGAAAAAATTATTCTGCACCCTCCTTCCACTCCAGACACTATTTTTAGTGCTACCATTTGCTATAGAAACACTGGCTTCGTTCTCTCACCTTCATGCCACAGCCTCTCAATGACAGAGATGGCAGCAGCTGCTTAAGCAGTTTTCAAAAGAGAGGATGTGTTTTGGGTACCAAACACCTGCCTTCTGAGCACCTTTTGTTTGCAACTCAGCCACAAATTAGGAACAGCCCAAATATTGGCTACTAAAATATTTTAGTGATTAAAAGTACCTTTGGAAAAAAAAATATACTCTATCAAGTCAGTAAGGTACGATTTTCCAAGCAAAGGAGCTAAGAGTATGGCTATTTGTTCTGCTGTGAAGATAGTTGTCTTGAAAATCCGTGACGACCAGAGAAATTCTGCAAAGTGCAGACCTGGACCAGAAAGTGGCTTGTCTGTACACAGAGAGGTGGGCAGGGTTTGTGCGCCCCCTCTGCTCAATGCAGGGGTAAGGTAGTGCATGGCTGTCAGTGGGTAGCCTTGGAGCAGGCACCTTTTCTTCCAGAAAATGAGGAAGGAAAGCACATTTTCTAAGATCCTGGGCAGAACTAAGCTTCCAAACCCAAGTCACGTAGCACATCGTGCTGGGGAGGTGAGAGAGGCTCCAGGAAGCTCCATCTAAATGAAAGCCATGGATGGCATTGGGTACCAGAGACACAGCAGCGAGCTCATTGGCACAGACTATCACTCTTATTCAGCGCCTTACATTTAGACTCCCACATTTGTTCTCCTCGTTTCTAAATTAGTCAGTGTAAAGACTTTTAAAAGATTAGCTGGTTTAAAGCCACATTTGCAAAAAGGAGCTATGTGGGCCAGCACAAAAATCAGATACACGCTTGTTTTATCTCTCTGCTTGAGTGAAAAGTAGCGATTTGGACGTTTTCTTGATAATTAAGAGTTCCCGGTTCTATTATTTTAAATATTATTCCATATAAACACAAGATTATTGTTATTGGCATTGTTCCCCAATCATGTTCCAGATTCTTCCACATCCAGGAACCTGACCACATATTTGCATAAACAAAGTAACAAGTGTTTTCCCAAACAGTTAGGACGAAGCATTCAACCATGGTATTCTATGGAAAGCAGTACATATCATCGATGCCTAGGTGTCCTGAATAAAAGAGCAAACCATTCTTGAAAGGGAGAAAGGACTAATAATAAATCCTGTAACATTTGGGTGGTTAAATAAAGATTGTTTGGGAAGCATTGTGATGGACTTTGGGGAAAATCTGTGCATTGCTGAAGAGTCTATATGTAGTTTAAAGGTACTTAAATAGTTGTCAAGATTCCAAAACAGATCACCACTGTTTATCATGAGACAACAACAACAATAACAGGAACAAATTATGTCTCTTAGCCATGAGTCTGGACCCTATTAGAGTGGGCAACGATAACTTTCATTTAGAATACTAATTATTAAGCTTATACAGGCAGCAATTGACCCCCATGTGTCTGATGGGCCACTGCCACAGACGGTGCCAGTGAGCAGGAACTTCAGCATGAAACCAGCAATGAGATGGGAAATCTAAACAAATGTTTTACTAGTCACCCATTGTCGTGATAATAAATTGCCAAAAGTTCAGTGGGGGTGTGCATGTTGTGTACCTGTGTGCATATGTTTGTGTTTGATATGCGTGTGAATGCGTGTGTGCTGTAAGCATGTGCACCAGTGCATTTGTGGAGCCCAGAGGGAAATGGCCTCCTCTACCCCGTTGTTCCTTTGAGGTAGTAGCTCTCACTGGAGCTCTGCTGCTGCCTGGGCCAGGCTGCTTGGCCAACAATCCTCCTGTCTCCGATGCATCACGTGGGTGCTGAGAATCAGGTCCCCTCATCTCACCCACTGAACCATCCCCCTAGCTCCAAACTGGTAGCTTTGAGTAACTCAACCCGTTTATAGTTCTGGGGGTTGGAGCCCTGGTAGAAGAAATCTCACCAGAATAAAAATCAAGGGATTTTATTGATTAAATTGACACAAATCAAGGCTTATATTCTTTTGGAGGCTCAATCAGGGAGAAACTGTATCCTTCCCTTTTAGCAAATTCCCACTTTCCCCGGCTTACGCCCCCTCTCCCACTCTAAGGCACTGTTCAGTGGGGTTCTCTAGTTCCCTGCTGGCTCTCAGGACATCATCAGCCCCTTCTCTGGTGAGCAGATTTATTACTGTGCTGGACCCACCCAGATGATGCAGGAAACTCCTCCCATCTGCTATCAGATGACGAGTAGTTACATTTCTGTAACTATTTAATTTCCTGCGAGAAACAAACCCATAGACAAGCTCTTCACAAGAGACCATGATGGGAAATGGGAACACACAGCATCAGAGAGCAGCCATGGCAGGCAGGGAGTCACCCAGGGACAATGAGAATGTATCCACTGTGTCTCAGGCCTGTGGAGCCAGGGCCTCCTCAGGCCCACTCACACTGATTCACTTGGAGACACCCCTCAACAGCTCTCTTAAGGAAGGAAATGCTGGTAAATACATACACACCGGCGAATCATCTTCATACAAAGAATACCATAGCATACCTTGGAATCAAGGCAGTAGTACAATACTAAACATTAAATTGTGGGATGGCCACCAAGGAGAACCTTAGCAAGTCATTGGGAATCTATACTTATGAAGACGTCCTTATCACATGCAGAGATACTTGTATTTTAATGTAGTTCTTTAAAGAGAATATAAAATTATTTGGCTTAGCCTTAACTATGGAGGGGGGTGGGTATGGGATTGGGCCAAGGCTTTGGGTGTCCTAGGTAAGTGCTTTACCTCTGAGGTACATCTCTTTCCTTGTGCCTTAACTTCAGTTACATAGGAGACATTTGTATACCCTCTTTATAATAAATAAAAATGGAAGCAAAACAAAAACCAACCAAACAAACAAACAAAAACCCAGCAATAGGAGTGACTTCTGGGGTTGGAACCGCTGGTGCTCTCCCCTTCTTTATCAATTATGTAGGGCCCATCTGGGGCTCAGAAAGCAATTAAACATCCAAAGAAAAGCCCAGTGAGGCTGGAGACCTCTTTCTGGGTTTAACCTGAGCAGCTCTGTGCATTTTCTCAGCTTCCTGGCCAAGCCTGGCTGTAGGAATGGAGGTTGTTGGTATAGGTTGTGGTTTCAAGCAGAAAAGCATGGTGGGAGGGTCCAGGGCTCCTGGCACTCACTGCTGGTGTCCTGGTGGGTGGCTTTGCATAGCTGCCTAGAGGATCAAAGCCAGAGTGGCTGGAAAGGGAGTGGGCTAAGTAAGGCAGAGGGAAGGCAACAAACAGAACAAACTCTGGGCAATGACTGGGAATAGGTCAGTTGGGGAAACCGAGTCTGGAATGGAAGGGCGGCTACTACAGCCTCATATGTGAGTCACACACAGCCCATCATGGTGGAAGTTCATTGTCTAGTGATGTTCTTCAGACAGCTGCCGAGCGAGACCACTGTGCTAGCTGGGTACATAATTCCACTAAAACAGGGTCAGACCCTACCCGTTTATTGTTTTTAATTTTTTTTTAAATCAACTTAGTTACATTTAATTTTTTATTTCTTTTGTTATTTTATTATATTTCTACACATTTATGGAGGGGTGTGTATGTGGAGGATGGAGAACAACTTGCTGAAATTGGCTCTCTCCCTCAGTCAGGGACTGAACCCAAGTTGTTAGTCTTGGCAGCAGGCACCCTTACCCACTGAGCCATCTTGCTGGTCCATTCAAAAATGTTTTTCTGCATGTAGGTATGTTAGCATGAGTGGGGGTGTACATGCATGTGGAAGTTCACATGCATGTGTGTGTATATGTAGAACTCTGAAGACTTTGGCAGTCCTCCTTGATGGCTCTCTGCCTTATTTGTTGAGGCAGCCTTTCAGCTGAGCTCAGAACCCAATAATATGGGGGTAGCCCAGCCAGGCAGCTTTTGGAGGACCCCTTGTCTTGGCTTTCTGGATGAGGACTGCGATTCCAGGTGAGAGGCCACCATTTTGACCGGCATTATTGTAGGGACCAGGAAGGCAGCTCACTGAGATCACAGCCAACAATGCTCTTTCCTGGGCCACAGTCCCTATGCCTGGAGGATGCCATGGTTCCTGGCCCCAGAACGCCACCCAGACAGAGACATCCGTGTCAGTGGGCTTTCTGCTTTCTGAATCTAAGTGAAGTTAAAGAAACTGGCTGTCTTCCTGGGACCCCCACGCAGGGTCTAGGGATGAATTGTCCTGCAGAACAAAAGTTCCCACTGCCGGTTTAGTTGAGAAAGCTCACCATTAGCTTAACTCTCTCCACTCCACAGCAGGCCTGTCATTTAACTGAGAAGATCTGCAGGACAGTGGAAACTCTTTTCTAAATCCTCTTAGTGACAGTGGTGAGGGTGGAACCAGGAATCGGTCTGCTTTCTACTGTTGTGACAGAAAAGTTTGACCAAAAGCAACTGAGTGATAATGAGGCGGGGTGGCCCTACACCAAGGCCCATCCTTTAGAGAAGCCAGGGTGGGACCTCAAGCTGGAACCTAAGCAGAGACCATGTGGGAATGTTGCTTCCTGGCTGGCTCTTTTGCTGTTGTTTCTTGAACAACCCAGCCCAGCCCAGTGTGGCACCACCTACAATAAACTGGGCCCTCCCACATCAACCAATCATCAATCAAGAAAATGCCTCCTGGCATGCTGGGAGGAAAGCACTCCCTCAATAGAGTATACCTCTTCCCTGATGACCCTAGCTTATGTCAAGTTGACCACAAACTAACCAAGACAGGAATAATTGAGCAGAAAAGGAAATAGAAATACATTAAACAGAAAAAGCTTTTTTTTTTTTAATGTTGCTTTCTGACACCCTGAAGGAGGCTTCTCTCTGCATGTAGAAAAGTTGTCTCCTTTTCTAAATTCAAAACTTTTTTTTTTCTTTTCCTTGTCAGGGTCGGAGGCCCCATTGAGAGAGATAGCCCTGCTCTAGAGGAAAGGGGATAATATTTGAAATGTAAATAAATAAAATATCCAGTTTAACAAAAATTAAAAAGGAAGAATCAACGCAAAAAAAAAAAAAAAAAAAAAACCCTCCATGGATGTGGGTTCAGACTCTATCTCCACCACTTACTGTGACTGGGGAGAGCACATCGGTCCCTCCTCACTCATAGCATGGTGATAATGGTGGATCTTTGTTCAGGATTCTGCTGGGGACCAAAGCCTTCACTGGGCCCCTGCTTGCCCATGGCTTGGAACAGCATCTAACTTTTCACAATGACGCATACCCAGACAGAGATAATGGACTTGGGAGTAGCATTACCTCCTCTGTCTTGTCAATTGGGTCTCTTCCCTTGGAAGAGGGTGTTTGGGGATAGCTAAGAGAGACTTTCTAGCCGCTGGAAAGAAAGCACCTGACCCTATGCTCTCGGCTGTGTGGTGGTTTCTGCTGGCATTAAGAAACTGTTTCCTGGGCTGGAGAGATGGCTCAGCGGCTAAGAGCACCCGACTGCTCTTCCGAAGGTGATAAGTTCAAATCCCAGCATCCACATGGTGGCTCACAACCATCTGTAACGAGATCTGGCGTGTCTGAAGACAGCTACAGTGTACTTACATATAATAAATAAAATAAATCTTTAAAAAAAAAAGAAAAGAAAAGAAACTGTTTCCTTTGAAGTTCCATAAAGCCTTACTTGAATACAATAGCTTTTTCTCAACTGGCTTGAAGGCTTGGTGACAGAAGAGCCACCAGGACAGCAGCTCAGACGACCAGAGTTATCCGAGAAGGAAGTCCCTGGGAGTCTCCTGTAGGCAGCTCTTCCTCAGAACTCCTCACAGTTCCTCCTTAGTTTTCCCCGTTGCCAACCTAGTCATCCAGTTCCCAACCATTTTCTATTTTGGGTGTTGACACCGTGTTCTCAGTCTTAGCTAATCACCAAGATCCTCTGGGGTTTTTTTGTCCTCTGAAACCCTCCAGGAACTTCAAAAGCCACCCACAAGCACCAGAGGCTCCTGATATTCTGGAAACAGAAATTCTTAGGTTAGAGAGGCAATTTACGGAGTCAATAAATACTTAGCGGTTATAGCCGTGCAGAATACGTGCAGATCTGAACAGCAATCGGCAGCAGGCTCAAAGTGGGTGGGTGAAGGCACCGGCTTGCTCGAAGTTGCTCCGTTTAGTTTGAGGATTTCAAACAAGGCAAACACACACCTAAGCAACTCATTTGCTCCTCCGTGAGTCACCTGCTCATTGTGAGTGGTTGTCAATTAGGAGACTGATTCATGATTTGTTTATGTTCTTTGAGGGAATTAATTTCATTTAACCATCAAAGGAGACTTTTAAGTGACTAGCTTGAACCAAAGGGATCGATTACACCCAAAAGTTAAAAAGGCAACTAACTTCCTTTCATGTATCCAACAAATGAGATCTCTCGCCTGGTTCTTTCCTGATCTTCCTATTTTGTTTGGGATTTTGGTCTAATTTTAAAGTCAGCTTTTCAAGATAGAGGTGCAAGTGTGTGCTTCTTGGGTTCTCGGTGTCCCTGGTCCCAAGATATCAGCCCCAAGGCTCAACGGTGGGGTAGGGATTCCTCTAGATCTGACATTGGCACTCTTAATATCGCTGTGGAAGTCAGAACTCAGGAACCACTCCACCCCAGTGCCACTGACTGATGGGAGAATTCTCTTTTCCACCTGGGGCTCCTGCTACTGCAGCTTGGGCGCCCTGCTGGGGCTCAGCTGACATTCCTTGTACTTCACCCCTGACCATGGCAGTGTCTGCAGGCCAAAAGAGGGCTCTCTCTGTAGGCAGCTTAGCTGAGGAGCTGAGGAGGTCAGCCCGCTTCTTCTCCAAATGGGCCAGCTCCTCTGTTAGATGAGGGAGTAGGGGTGGGAACGGAAGCTGAGATGTCTCCTTCAGCTTTTTATCCCACACTTGCCAGTGCCACAGCAATGATTCACCTAGAGACGGGGCGGCAGCTTCCCTCATTAGCTCTCAGACGCTCGGACCCACAAGGTTATGAAACAACTTTTACTTTTATCCATATGCGCACGTCCCTCCCTGCTACCCGGGCGCCCACTCTCCGAGACTCGGGTGGCAGGGAGGTGGCGCGCAGGAGCCGCGATCGTGGGCGTCCTCGTCCCGGCGGGGGTCCCCGGGCCCTCGGACCTCGCGCAGGCAGGAGCCAGCCAAGCTTCTAGCTCTGCAGCGCCGCCACGTGGGGTGGCCAGGGTCCCGCGTGCCCGGCGGGAGCGGCGCGGGGGAGGCGCGCGGGCCTGGGCGGCGCGGAGCAGAGCTGAGCAGAGCGGAACAGCCGCGGCCGCCCCCGCCGGGCCGCGCGCAGCCGAGCCGGGAGCGCGCGCCCAGCGCAGGGCCAGCGCGGCCGCCTGAGGGTCGCGCCCGCGTCCGCGTCTATCCCCTGGCCGCAGACCCCGCGCTCCCCGCACCCTACCGCCACCTGCTGCGCGGCGCCGCCGGCCCTGGACGCTGCGGCCGGGGGTCAGCGCGCACCCCGGCAGAGCAGCCCCCGCGTGTCCCCGCGGACTGAGCCCTTCCCGGCACGCTCGCCAAGCACGGACTCGCTCCGGTGCCAGGTACCTGGGACGGTCTGAAATGGCGTGGCCACGCAGCACGCGTGGGGCGCAGACCCAGGGAGGTTGGAGGGAGCCGGGTTGGGGGGTGGGGGTGACGCGTTCCCGAAGTCGCGTCCTGACGTGGAGCTGGGGAGGTAGTGGCGAGCAGAGCTCAGGTAGCCCAGGGCCCTTTGGACGTGAAGGGTGCCCACGCCACCCCTGTGGGAGCCACGTCCACGACACTGTAGTCGGTGGGGCCGAGAAAAGCCAGACGCGCAAGTGCCCAAAGTTTTCCTCTGAGCGCTTTGCTGGACTTAACTTTGAAATGTGAGGCAGAGCTGAGCAGTTTAACCAGTTTTAACACTAAGAAAACAGAGAGAGGGTGGGAGCAGGGCTTGCTGCCCGCCTTTCAGTTCTTAGTACCAGAGCATAATCGCCTCTGTCTCCCAGGGCCACAGCGAAGGAGACAGTGGACACACAGGCTGTCTTCCTTATGCTTTGGGTCATGGTTTATTTAACAGGCTTGGGGCTTAGGTTACAAGCCACCAGAGGGGAGTCTGAGTTTAATCTTAGACATAATCAGAATTTGAATCAACAAATATTTGTTGAGTAGTCATTTACTAACCGGCAGGACTTCGTTTTCAGTATGAGGTAGGTGTACATGTGCCGAGAGGCAGAGTAGTTACTCAAATGAGCAAGCATTGGTGTTTTTTGTTTGTTTGTTTGTTTTTTGTTTTTTTGTTTTTTTTTTTTTTTGAAATCCAAGGGAATAGGAAGGCTGTGGTGTGACTGGACTTGTGGCCTGCAGGTGGCCAGTTGGCACCTTGTCAGAAATGAACCAGAAAATCCAGGTGGGATGACAGGCACCTGTGTTGTTTGCCTCTCTCTTGGGAGCCCTCGCACCTTCCAGAACTATTTTAAAGTAAGCCTCTCCTTTGGTGGAGGCTGGAACTTCCTTCCATTTACCTAAATACATAGCAACCACGAAATAGAATCTCAGCCCTGATGTTCCTTGGGAGCTCAGTCATGCTGACAGGACATGCACCTGAGATGAATGAGGATCAGGGATCACCTCAAGAGCTCTTTGAGATTATAAAATGGTGGAGATGAAGCTCAGTGAGGGTGGCTGAAGATGCCTGCCCCACGTTGAGCTGGGCTGCATTCCAGGCTGGATTCTAGGGTTGTGCAGTTCCATATTGGAGCATGAGACAAGACTGACTCTGTCCTTTACTTAAAATTGGGGTATTTTGTAAATCACGGGTTTTCATATTTGTTTTAAATGCTTCAAAATGTTGCATTTAACATTTCTAGAAACATGACTGATTTTTCTCTCTTTTTTTAACCCGAGAGGCGTTTGTCTTTCTCGCTAAGGTTCTAGATTTGTTTCTGCCTCTCCAGCAGCCCTTCCCCATTTATAGAATCGGTGTAGTAGCCAATAAGGGTAGTATCCATCCATAGCTGCTGCAGGGCCACGCTGCAGGAGCTGGCAAATGCATTTGGGGAGTGGTGGGTTGGCTGCTAGGATAGTTGAGCCTGGAACATCAGCGCTCAGCGTGGTTCTTTGGGCCTTATCAAGTCGTGCCTGGAGTCTCGGTTTGCCCTTATGGAGAAGCAGAGAAGTGATAGCATTCTGCCTGTGTGCCCACTTCCAGATTCCTATCCTGAAGGCTCTGTGGTGATGGTGGTTTTATGAGATGGTGCCACTTGCACTGGATTAGAGTGCATTATAATCAACATTCCAGAGAGCTTCTTCCCTCCTTTGGCTGCATCTGTGTCAGGAAACAACCCTCGCCAGGTACCAGATGCTGGGATGCTTGGATCGTAGACTCCCAGAACTGTGAGGAGCAAACTTCTGTTGTTTATAAGCCACACAGCCTGTAGTATTTTGTTACAAGGGCCGGAATGTTACATTGTAGCCAGCTCTGGGAGTGTTCTCAGCTACAATGGGAGACTGTAACTGCTTGGGCCCTCTCATGGGCTAAGTTTTCTGGGATGGCCTAGTAGGCCTGCATTTGACTTGCCAAACGTGAGACTATGTGCTTTCCTCCTGGAACTTAGCCCAGGCAGGTAGTTTTATAAATATTGTTTGTGTTGTACAGAGACCCATTGGAAGCATCTGCATTGGGGGGCGGCGGGGGGGGGGGGGGAATACATCTCCTGTTGTGGGTTTAGTGTGAAGGGGTGCAGCTTTTTGATGTGAATTTTGTGGCCCAGACAGAATGCCCTGGCTCCCTTTTTGGTATCCTCACTTCTAGTTCAGGAGTCTGTTTTTCTTGGGCCGAGTTCAAGTGATATTTCAATCACTGTGTAGCTGAAAGCAGCTTGCTCCTCAGGCCCTTCTTTAGGAACCTTCTTGTTGAAGTGGTGGCCAGGCACCAGAAAAAGCCACAGTGAAATCTGGACATAGGGAAATCTGGACATAGGGAGGTTGGCTCTTGTGTGTTGGTCTTCTTGCTGTTCCCCAGGGAGTCCCTCCTCCTCAGCCCAACCCCCACCCCCCATGCTACATTGGTCTCCTGGCTAGGCTTTCTTCTGAGTATTATTTAGCTGGTCTTTGCATTGACTATGAGAACTCCTTCCCCTAAGGCTTCATCAAGGTCTCTCTGTAAGGTGGCTGCTAAGCTGCCCAGGAACTGTGTAGTGTGGCGCTGCCACACCAGGTTGCCATTTTGCATTTCTGGGCAGCCTTTCCCCAACATTGCACACAGGAAGCTGGGCCAAAGCTCCCTGTGCTTGCCTCCTCCCCCTCAACCTTTCAGAGGTTCCTGGGGCAGGGGATCTTACCTCCCTCCCAAGGACCTGAAGAGCTTTTCCATACCTGGGGCCAGGAATGTTTCTTAGGTGGTTTCTTCTGTAGTTGAACACAAGCTTACAGCGGAACTTTAGACTGAGACAGCTAGGCTCTGTCGCTGATCTCTGAAAGGAACATAAACACAAATTATTTTATTCTATGAGGGCAACATGTTCTGACACAGCCAGGTGACTGTAGGTTAAAGTAAGTTACTATATACATTTCAAATCCAAAAAGAGAATATTGTGAGTGTCCCCAACGCAAAGAAATCATTAAATTCTTGGGGTACTGGACGTTCCAGTTGTCCTGACGAGATCATCACACTTTGTGGTACGTGGTTGGAAACCATATCCTGCCTTTATTTAAAATGTACACTGTCCCTGGAGAAAATGACATGGGGTTGGGAGATGGAGGGAAAAGAGTGAGCAAACAAGGCCAGAAGGCGCTTCCCCATCCCATCCCTGTCTCTGTGTTTCTGGGTAGGCTGCCCTAGGTTACATGCACTGCACTTGTCAATTTCCATGAATTAATGCGGCTTCTTGTTTCTGTGGCTACTTTGTCTTAAGAAGGAGCCACAGTGTACTTGGTACTCTCATCTGTTATGATGAGATTGAGGAAAGGCAGAAAAGCCTGTAAAAGTTCAGAGGGCTTAGGAGTCATCGAGGGAGCAAGGCTTTCCCATTGGAGGGCTGGTGCTGTGTATGTGAGCTCTGGCCTTTGTTCATGCTGGGTTCATGTGAGGTGTTGAAGGCTTGTTCTTGGAAGAGATGAGCCTTCCAGTGGACTTAGCCATATGAATGTGAGAATGAACCAGAGACCTGCTCAAAGCGTCCTTTGGACCTGCCAGCGGTTTGTGTGGCTGCTCTACAAATCTCTTTCACTACTGAGAGACCTGAGGTACTGGCGGTGTCACCTGCAGGTAGGACAGCGAGGGGACCGGGCCCGCTGAGCTCTTGTTGTCTCTAAGCTGAATGGAAACGGTGACTTCTCATCAGATCCTGTTCTTGATTCTCACCGAATCCAGAAAACAACGTTGAATGTTTGGGTCAGGTAGAAGGTCCTGAGAATCACACATGTGTGATCCAGACAACGCTTTGGGTTGCTTTAAGGGTGCTCCAGCTCACCATCAAGCTGCTATGTCTGTGTTCTGCAACCTTAGTGGTGAGCTGGAGGAGATGAAAGCTGGCTCGGGTGTGTCAGCATCAACCACCAACCTTGGAAATCCCAACAGCGTTTCTGAAGAGATCCCTGGGAGAAGGCAGTCTCAAGGGGGTTTTGTGATGATGTTTTCTGTGAAAAGAGAGATGGAAAGAGCCTTTGGGGAGTCAAGGCATGTAACGCTAACAGCTCCTCAGGTCTTTATCTAACTGTGGTGTGTGGGACCAATCTTTAAATGTATGCAGTTGAAGAACTTCCAGAAATATTTGCCTCTTAAGTTCTGCTTCCAAATTCTCTTGTCTGTGGGAGGCCCCAGGCCCATTAGATGTGGTACGCACAGTCCCCAAGAAACAGTTAGAAAGATACAGTCAGTTGTAGGACATGGAAATGTCGAAGGGACTTTGCTTTCTCAAAGCAGGAAGTCCAAGCCAATGAGGAGTTCAGGCTTTGGTTTCTGCATGACTGCTTAGAAGCCTGTGAACTCAGGCTCCCATGAAATAGGAATGTGGTGAACACACACACATAGCACACACACATGCACACATATACACATGCACATACACACAAGCATAGATGCACATGCACACATCTCTATGCATGCACACACACAAATGTGCACACACAGATGTACATGCACACATGCAGAGACATACACATACACGTGTGTGTGCACACACACTATGTTGGGTATCGAATGATGTAGAGAATGCCTTATAAAGTATTTGCAAGTGTTGACCTTAGCAGACTGCAGTAGAGTAGGCCCATGAGATGGCTCAGCGGGTGGAGGCATCTGCCCCCAAGTCTGATGACCTGAGTTCAATCTCTTGCACCCATGTGGTAGCAAGAGAGAACTGACTCCCACAGGCTGCCCTTTCCACCTGCACCTATGCTCACAAAATAAACAGTGTTTAAATAAGAATGGTGGGGGCATTTGTCAGAATTCCCAGTGAGACTTCCTAGTGAAGTGACATAAAGCATTGACGGGTTCTTCAGCCTTTGGGATCTGATATTATGTAAGACAGATGGGCATATCTGTAGCACATAGTGTTCCTGAGCAGAGCTGGTGGTGGCAGGGGTGCCATGTGGGAAATGACCTTGATGGAATCAAGCATGCAGCGAGAGGCGAGGTAGATACGGTTAGCCCATAGCACCTGCGCCCGAGGCTCATCACAAGCCTTCCATATCCACCTCTCTGCAGCATCCCTGCTAATATGGGATTCCAGGGACCAGACTTGAAGTACTAGCTGTGATGCCACACATATTGTAGGTGCCCCAACTCAAGGATGCACACTTCTACTGAGGGAACATGGGAGTACCCTGTTCTCCATATCCTGACCAAAGGACCAGACCAGGTGTCATCCATGGGCAACTGGATTATCCTGTTCCTCTTGTATAAATAGTCATATGTGTATGAATATTGAGTGTCTTTTCTGTATTTAAAGTGGCATGATATCTGATGCTCAGCTGTCTCAGGTATATTTAGGATGTCATGAATATTAGGCACCTTTTGGGCCTCCCAAACCTTCCTGTGTTTAATACACACATACTGTATTTAATATTTCTTTGTATTAAATATATCTTACAGAATTCGTGTAATACATGTACAATCTTTTCCTCTGAACTCAACGTTCTCAAACAGTAAAACAAAGGCACATAAAAGGCTAGTCTCGGGCGTGGTGGCGCACGCCTTTAATCCCAGCACTCGGGAGGCAGAGGCAGGCAGATTTCTGAGTTCGAGGCCAGCCTGGTCTACAAAGTGAGTTCCCGGACAGCCAGGGCTATACAGAGAAACCCTGTCTTGAAAACCAATAAATAAATAAATAAATAAATGGCTAACCTCAAGTTAGCTTCTCAATTTTGTTTTCTGTCTTGGATTTATTTTTGTGAAATCCTTCTCTTATGGATATAGGTGAGATGAGGTGCCCAGGACCTTCTGGGAGCAGGTGCAGGTCTGCATTGGGCAGTGAAGCTTGGTCATATCTATTTTAGGGTTGGATGCTGAACTTGGACCAGCTTGGGCTCTTGGTTGCTTCTGAAAGAGAAGTGGCCATGGGGGGAAGCTCACTGTCACATGTGCTGCTTGGAGGCTTGTTGAAAACCGGTCCCATCCAGTCCTTGGCCTGGTTCTGGCTCTGTGGCCAGGCGCATTGCCTACATGGGTGGGCACAGGGTCCGCACATTCTCCCGAGTTCTCTTTGCATCTCTGCAGCTGGCATGGGAATTACAGTGACTATTCCAGAGTGTCACCTCTGCTCTGTACCTGCTATTCCAATATAATCTTGTTTAATAGCTCAGTCATACATACATGCTTGCATGCATGCATGCATGAATACATACATACAGACATACATGACTTAGTTAGGGTTTCTATTGCAACAAAACACCACTAAGCATGAATGCTTATGAATTCAGTGCTGTGGCAGCCAGAAGACAGTATCAGATCCCGTGGAGCTGGAGTTACAGACAGTGCTGTGGCAGCCAGAAGACAGTGTCAGATCCCATGGAGCTGGAGTTACAGACAGTGCTGTGGCAGCCAGAAGACAGTGTCAGATCCCGTGGAGCTGGAGTTACAGACAGCTCTGGCCAGAAGACAGTGTCAGATCCCGTGGAGCTGGAGTTACAGACAGTGCTGTGGCAGCCAGAAGACAGTGTCAGATCCCGTGGAGCTGGAGTTACAGACAGCTCTGGCCAGAAGACAGTGTCAGATCCCGTGGATCTGGAGTTACAGACAGCTCTGAGCTACCCAGTGAGGGTTTGGGAACTGAGCCCTCTGCAATAGCAGTATGTAATCCCAACTATTGAGCTCTGAATGTTCCAACCCTCCCTCCACCCCAGTACACTCTTTTTGGCCCTTCCCATGTGCACAACTTGTGACTTAGAAGCTATATGCTAAGGGCAATGGCGATGAAGAGTGAGGGACAAGATCACTCACTGTAGTGGCTATTCCTGGTTGTCAGTTTGACTATATCTGCAATGAACTACAATCCAGAATTGGAAGGCTCTCCAGTGATCCTAATCTGGAGTCTGGGAGTTACAAGTTTCTGACCTGGATCTTGGTATGGAGATCTTGAGGCATAGTGGCTATGAATTCCAGATTAAGACAGGGAGATCTCTGAGTTCAAGGTCATCTGGGATGAAAGGCATGGTGGCACACACCTTTAATCTGGGCTACACCTTCTGCTGCAGACTTACATGAAGACATTGGAAGAAGGAAGATTTACTCTTTCTCCTCCTGTTTGCCTTGTGGGACTGAGTAACTACTAGATCCTTGGACTTCCATTCACAGCTGCTGCTGACCATTGTTGGGAGGTGGACTACAGACTGTAAGTCATCAACAAATTCCCTTACTATATAGAGACTACCTATGTGACTCTAGAGAACCCTGACTAATATACCCACTAAAAGTCTGATAGCACACAGCCTTATCTCTTCCCAGGGTTGGTGACTCACTCTGTAAATGGATCATTTCCAGAGGACCTAAAATCCACGTCGTTTTGAATAATTGTTAGGCACCCACCAGAATCTTTGTTGGAAATTAGCTCCTTTGTACCCCTTTGTATATCTCTGTATCTTGGTGTCCATATGCTTTCCACACACTGTTAGGTTGTGCGTGAGATCTCAGGATACATGCATTGTCATTTGGAGGAGTCAGTTATAATTTTCTGAGGCCTGGCTCATGTTCTCACTGTTTTCCTCATGATCTTCATGAGAAAACACAGGCCTTGGGGTTGAGGTGTTGTGGTAGATGAGTCTTATCTGGTATTACATCCTAGAACAGAGAGACACCAGGAGGCTGTAGGTGAAGGAGGATCTGGCTGAGCAAACAGGGAAGGCCAGAGAGGAACGAACTGCACTGATCAGGCCTGATAGATAGATCAGGTTTGGTCCAGACTTGTGCTTTTGCTCACTACCATGGAACTGCTCCTTGACTTTTCTCTTGTGTGGTACCAGGCCAGATGCTGGGAGACTCCGTGGTTTTCCACCATCAGGCAAAGCCAGCAGCAGAAAAGGAGCAGGTATCTCCATATCATTTGGGGAAAATCCTTCCAAATACCTGTCTGTGCTGTACTGAAGACCCATGAGTGCATTGTGTAAGAATGTGCACTCACCCTTGGTGGCTGTAGGTTCTGAATCCATGAATTCAACCAACCGCAAATTGAAGACATTTGAAAACATTGTACTGAGTACACATAGACTTCCTCCCCCGCCCCGTCTCTGTTCTCTAAACAATGAAGCTTATCAGCTATTTGCATAACATTCACATTGTGTCAGGCATTATAAATAATCGAGAAATGATTTGAAGTAAGTGGGAGGCTATATGCAGTTGCTATGCAAATGCTATACCATTTTAATAGAATTGTTTTTGTTTATGTATATGTATGTGTGCCTGTGTGGATGTATGTATGGCACGTGTGAGCAGGTGCCCTCAGGGGACAGAAGAAGGTACCAGACCCCCTGGGGCTGGAGTTTGTAATTATGAGCCACCTGGTGTGGGGGCTGGTGATCAAACTCAGATCCAGCAAGCACTAACCAATGAGCAATCTTTCTAGCCCTGACATTTTCCTTAAGGGTGTAGTGGTTTCTATCATTGCTATGATCGAATAATTGACAAGAAAGTAACTTAAGAAAGGAAGGACATTATGTTGTTTGAAGGACAGTTCCTTGTAGCAAAGAAGGCATGATAGAGTTCATGGCGACTGTGCCAGCGAGATGCCTCATGTCTCAGCAATTGATGGAGCATCTCAGAGAGATCGTGCTGGAAGTAGAGCCACATTGTAACTCCTACCCCCCAACACACACACACAAAGCCTACCCTCCATCAAACCTCCTCAGCTGGATCCCATGTCCTAAAGACCTCACAACCAGCTCAAATAGTGCCATCAGCTAAGGACCAAGTGTTCATACAAATGAACTTGTAAGAGAAACAACAAAGAGATTGGAGTGTCTGCAGATTTGCGTTGCCTTGGTCTGGGTCCTGGAACCCCAGTGTTTGGCAGATCCTGTGGTGTGAACATATTTAGGAGCCAGTGTCAATGTGCATATTGCTCTATGGACTGCCTTTTCAAAAGTAATATCTCTATGGAGTTTCTCTTCCACATTCCACTGGTCTATTAGACATTTGTGCTTTGCACCAGTTTTGCAGCTGGGAGAAGTTCCATTCTGAGGTTAGGTCTTAATTACTTCATCTCAGCCTCATCTTGGATAGATCATACTTAGGTCATTTCCAACCCTTCCCCGTTTAGCAGCAGTACAACTTTGAACACCCTTCTTGTCCGCGTTTTGCTTCTTCACAATTATCTGGTAACTTCTGAGTGTTTAACCCTGATACAGGATTCCTGTGTATGTACAAGGCTCCTCCCCTGATGTGTCCTGCCTGAAGTAATTTCTTTTCACACCAGGCTTCTTTGCTGTGAGATGAATTGGTACTGAGATTTAATGCATCTTGGTCGAAAGCATCTGTGTTATTTGGGATTCAGTCTTAATTAGTCTAAGCAGAAGAAGGCTGAAGGCAGGAAGCACAGGGCTGACAGATTGTTAGAAGCCTGGTCCTTGGCCAGACATCTGGGTGGAACATCAGCAGCCGTGCAGCTCTGGCCCTGCAGGAAGTTTTGGTGGCTTCATGCAACATGCCTTTAGCCACTGCACTCCCTCCATGGAGGGTCCCATCTGCTGCTCAGAGTCCATGGAGACATGGCTTGAGGATCTAGGACCTCTGCCAGCATCCATGGGAACACTTGCTGCTTTTGTGCAGGTGTCTCTCGAAAGGAACCCTCAAGTCCCAGCTCTGTTCTCTTAGAGAAGTCAGATTCCAGCCTGGGCATCAAAACAGGTGGGGAACAAGGGGAAGACACGTGAAGAACTCTTTCAGACTGGGCGTGCGGGGAGCCTGCAAGTCAAGAGTTGGGAAAGCAGGTCCCCAGGAGCCCTGCCTTCAAGAAGAGGGCACATGAGATGTGAAGCAAATGTTCTTGCAATTTCTCAGCCCTGGGTGAGTACTGCAGGGTCCCCGTGGCCACGCGTGGGCAGGAAGCAGCACTTAATTTGGTGCTATGTAAATAGCTGCTTTTTTTTTTCCCATGAGTCATAATTAATCAGCAGTCGGCTTATTTTCCTCTTTCCCTATTCATATGGGCTTTTGTATGCAATCACTCTGAATTCAGGTGGCCGTGTGGTTCTCAGGCAGACCTAAGTTGGGGGGAGGGAGGGTCTTTTCTGTTGATAAGGAACAGCAAGCCTGATGAGAAGGGGGCTCATGAGAGACCATGTTTTTAGCAGCTCAGAACACAGCAGATGCCAGGGGATGTGGGAGACAGTGGATGGAGGTGGACAGCCTCAGACCTGATGCTGGGCCCTTTTACCCTCAAAGCAAATCTCTGGATGGTTAAACTGTGACCTAGTGCTCCCTCTCCTTGATGGAAGGAAGAGCCCCTCCCTGCTCTGGGGATAAGCCCTGGGCAGGCCCAGCAGGTCATGCTTTTGATAGGTCTCCAGGAAACCTGTCGTTTTTGACAACAGGGAATCTAGTAGCAGTTTGATGTTCAGCAAAAGGTTTGCCATTCCTCTACCCTGCCTCCTTTCTTTTCTCTCTCTCCCCCTGCCTCCCTGTGTTTTTCTCCCTCTCTTCTCTTCCCCATTCTTTCGCTCTCCCACATCCGAGTTCTCGCCCCAGGTTTCTGTGGCACCTTCTCTTTACAGATTTAAAGTGGTATTTGATTTCTACATAGCAGTCTTTTCTCCTTAATCTGGGGGTATGTATTGATTATGCTGTGTGAAGTAAACTATACTAATTACCTCATCACCAGCAGTGGTTTTTCTCTCAATTCTTATTATGTAGAGGTGTGTGTGTGTGTGTGTGTGTGTGTGTCTGTGTGTCTGTGTGTATGTGTTGGAGGGGTAGGGGTGGAGCAGGAGCAGAGAGAGGGGGAGGGGTGAATACTGGATATTCAGGATGCCTGGTATAAACCCTCACTGCCTGTACTTTCAAATAATTAATAATTGGAGCACAGCCTATCATTATTTCAGATCATTTCACCTTGGCCATCTGATTTGATCCTTAAAGTCGCTTTGTTAGTTTAGAAGGGACATTGAGGCTCAGAAAGGGAAGGAGCTTGGCCAGTGAGGCTTAGGTAGTGAAGGCAGAGCCAGCGAGTGGCACACTGCCTGGTTCCCAGGGTGGCTCCTCTGCCCTCTCGCTTGCCACATGCCCTGTGAGTATTCATCTTATCACTGCTGAGACAGTTCAGCTGGCAAGCCTGGCATCAGGTGGCTGTCTCCTTGGCTGCATTTATTCCTGCTTTACAGAGAAACAAACTGAAGCACAGCGCAGCCACGGGACTCATCCACGATGTCACAATGTAGGAGAGTGGGGCCTTTCTTTGTCGCCTCCGTCTCGTTGTTTTTTGTTTATTTTCCTTTTAAAATTGAGGTGTAGCCGGGCGTGGTGGCGCACGCCTTTAATCCCAGCACTCAGGAGGCAGAGGCAGGCGGATTTCTGAGTTCGAGGCCAGCCTGGTCTACAAAGTGAGATCCAGGACAGCCAGGGTTGTACAAAGAAACCCTGTCTCGAAAAAACATAAATAAATAAATAAATAAATAAATAAATAAATAAATAAATAAATAAAATTGAGGTGTTTGTGTGTCTAAGAGAGAATGCCACGTGAGTGCAGATGCATGCAGAGACCAGAAGAGGGCACCCAATGCCCTTGAAGCTGAAGTTTCAGGTAGGTTGAACAACCTATGTGAGTTCTGGGGCCCAAACTTGGGTCCTCTGGAAGACCAGCAAGTACTTTTCACCACTGAGCCATCTCTCCAGCCCCAAGCTTCTTGTTCGGTCTTGAGTTTTGAACATGGAAATGCCCAGCTGGAGAAAGTCCTTGTGAACTCCTGAGTGTTCCGTCAGTGTAAGTGATGGCTTGCTGGGGTGTGTACACTGCTGGAGCTGGACTTTGGGGAGAGCCTGTTAGACTGCAGGCCCTACCAGAGCAAGTCTCTGTAGTCTGTTCCGTACCAAATCTCCAGACTATGACCATGGCAGATGCCCCCCTACCTCTCCCTGCCCCTACCCTGAGCAGAAGGGCAGGACCAGTGAGGGCTGTCTGGACCCAGTCCACACTCTAGCCAGGTGCTGTTTGGTGAAGTCTAGACCTCACCATCTTCCTCGCACTGTGGGGGCTGTGATACGTGGAGCTCTGGGGAGAAGTAGAGGTGCCTGTGTGGAAATAGATGGGGTGACAAATGTCAGCGAGGGGGCATTGCTGTTAGGGTTAGGAGTTCTGGACAGTTGGTACTTGGTTTGAATATAGTGGGTGACAGGCTGTGCCTTGAGTGGAATGGCAGGCAGGGTTCTCTGCAGCAGGATGCAGGGTACACAACTTCCAGCCCATCCTAAAGTACAACTCCGAGTGCAAAATCTGGCTCTTTCATTCTCTGGATATGAGGGTCTCCCTGCCTCTGTCCTCTGTCTGAAAACTGGGAAGGGACTAGTGCTGATTCAGGGATGTTGTGTGGATTCAGTAGGAGCGCTGATGGGAACCCTATGCCAACGCCAGAGAGAGCCCATTTTCTATAGGTAGACCAAAATAAGGCTAGGCTCTTTATAAAGAAAGGAGATTTATTTAGCTTGTTACTCGGGGGGCTTTTAATAGTCAGAAAAATTGTCAACAGAGGAGGAAATTATTTGGTAGGATAGGTAGGGAGACAGATTTGGGAGGCAGGGTTGCTGACTTCTTTGTCTGATAATCAACCCTAATGGGACTGAATTAGGATCCCCTGAGAAGAATCTTAATCCCTCCTAAGGTGGCACTCTAAAGACCTGACCGTTTTCTGGAAGATTTCACTCCTTAAAGATCCCTCTACCTCCATATCACTGCATGGAGGAGCAGGCTTCCCACACATGATGCTCTGGGGCACACGAACCACACCCCAGCCTCCACAGCACGTGATTGGGCACTGCTGAGTTCTCCTTTGCCTTCTAAAGGGAGGCTGGTGTGTGAGTGCCAGGCTCCAGGTTGGGTCCTTATGGAATAGTTAGAGTTGATGTCCTATCTCTCCAATTAAAAATTGAAATGGCAGGGGCCAGAGAGATGGCTCAGAGGTTAGGATCCCTGGATGCTCTTTCTGGAGAACCTGGGTTTAATTTCACCACCCACATAGCAGCTCCCAGCTCCCTGGAACTCCAGTTCAGGGAATCTGTCCCCTTCTGGTCTTCCACAGATGCAGGCCTGTATACAGTGCACAGACAGACATGCTGGCAAAACACCCATATACACATAAAACAAAAATAAACATTTAAAAATAGAAATGGTGATCTTTGTTTGAGGGGGAAAAACTCCAGGTTTGAGGCGAAAATGACTGTCCTGTCTGAATCCCAGAAGACCCAGGTGTGCCTGAGGGAGTGGGCCAGGGTTCAGATCCGGTGACTGTGCCCTGAGTTGTCTTTGGATCCTGGGTTGACACTGGGTGAGGTTGCATGGCTGTGGGTAGCTGTGTCCTGAGTCATCTGGACCCTTGGGCAATCCCCAGTGAACTGCTCACCATGGCTAGTTGAACTGAAGGAGGAGGTATTTGCCAACACCATCCGTTCTGGCTTCTCTCGAGCTCCTAAATCAACCCTGTCATGGGAGTTGCAGGTGGGTATCGTAGAGATCTTTCCCTCTTCTGATGAACATCCAGACTTCAGTACAGAGTTGGCAGTTTCAACTGATCATTGTCCAGCGGATTCAAGTTCATTCTGGATTCTTTCCCAGGTGTTCTAACTCTGTGTTACTTCAGAAAGTGCCCGAGGTAACAGTTTATAGAGATTTGTTTTCGTTCACAACTTTGAAGATTGCATGTTTGGTTGGCCCATTGCCTTAAGGTCTGTGGTATGGTGATGGCAAGGAGCATGTGGCTGGACCAACCTCACCACATCATGGCTAGAAAGCCAAGAGGACAGGAGTCCCCAAATCCCCTTCCAGGGTGACCTGAAGACCTCTGACTAGTATCACCTCTTAAATGTTCCACTACCTCCCAGTACCACCACCTTCTCTCTGTGGATCAAATCTTTTAACATACGGAGAACAATGATCTAAAAAAAGTCAAAGAATCAATATGCAATATACCATAGTGTTTGGTTTCTTGCTGTGACCCTCTGTCTCTCTCTGTGTGTCTGTCTGTCTGTCTGTCTGTCTCTCTCTCTCTCTCTCTCTCTCTCTCTCTCTCTGTCTTTCTGTGTGTGTGTGTGTGTGTGTGTGTGTGTGTGTGTGTGTGTGCCACATGCATGTGCTTGTGCTCGTGTGGGTATACTTGCGTACCTACATGTCAAGGCCTAAGGTTAGCATTGAATGTCTTCCTCTATTAATTCTCAGGTCTCTTGCTGAGCCCAAGTTGGCCAGTTCCAGCTATTCTAGCTAGCCAGCTTGGCCAGTCTCCTGAGTGAGTACTGAGACCAGAGAAAGCCACAGTGTCTGCTCAGCTTCTACCAAGGTTCTGAACTCTGGTCTTCATGCTTGCATGGAAAGCTGTTTCTCCTCTCAGCCATCTCTCTTACAACTCTCCCCCCAAAGCTACTATTTCAGGTTTCTATGTACGTGACATTAAATGATTTGGAAAATCTTTCATGAAAGTCACTGTATTTTCACAATTCATCATTAGAAAAGTCATTGTTAACAAAAAGATGCTGAATATTGAAGGTTGCTTAGGTGACACTGTATTTTATTCTTTCAGTGTCCACACATATTTGGAAGAATCACTTATGCACATGTATGGCATCATTTTTCATTTCAAGATAGTATGTGCATATAATAAATTCAGATACCAATAACTAAGGTTCATGTTTTGAAATTCCATATTTGTAGGCTTCCAGAGAAGCAGACAAGGCAGGTTCCTTTTCATAGTTCATTTTTCCTCCTGGGAATTTTGCCTGTAATTTCAGTAGTTTCCAACAGGAGGTGCTGTAGTCAGACTACTTCTGCATTTGGAAACTTTACCCCAACTGTAAGATGAAGTATAGCTTCTCACTCCCTAATATTCTTTAAGATAGAAATATTTTATATATTAATTATTATATTATATATTACATACACATATCTCCTGTGTGATTGAACAGAATACTGTCCCAAACATGAACTCAAATTTAAAAGATACAGTGAAGCTAAGAGACCAACTAAATCTCACTGAGTGGTCGTTGCTTTGCTCTGTCTAATTCTGGACTTCATTTATTTTTAGCTTTCAGCCATTAATTTGTCCTGTTGACAGCCTTACAAAAGCTTTGCCATTTCATGAGGTCCCAATTATCAATTCTTAATCTTAGAGCCTGAGCCATTAGTGTTCTGTTCAGGAATTTGTCTCCTGTACCAATGTGTTCAGGGTATTTCCCACTTTCTCTTCTATAAGATATCTAAGTGTATCTGGGTTTATGTTGAGGTCTTTGATCCCCTTGGACTTGAGTTTTGTGCAGGGTGATAAATATGAATCTATTTTCATTCTTCTACATGTAGACATACAGTTAGTCCAGCACCATTTTTTGAAGATGCTTTCATTTTTCCATTGTATGGTTTTGGCTTCTTTATCAAAAATCAACAATCTGTAGGTATGGGTTTATTTCTGATTCCATTGATTCAACATGTTTGCTTCTGTCCCAGTACCATGCAACTTTTGTCACTATTGCTCTGCAGTACAGCTTGAGTCAGGAATGGTGATTCCTCTCAAAGCTCTTTTATTGTTGAGAATTGTTTTGACTATACTGGGTTTTTTGTTTTTCTATATGAAGTTTTTGCTTTTGGTAGGATGGCCATTTTCTCTGTTAATCCTACATATCCATGAGCATGGGAGATCTTTCCATCTTCTGATATCTCCTTCAACTTCTTTCTTCAGGGACATTAAAATCAATCCCAAACACTAAGCAACTATTCACCACCAAAGAGATTGAAGTGTTATAGCCACATGGAACATTAGCTATAGAAAATAGCAGGCTGTCTGCCTTGTACTCTCAGGGATAGAGAGGTATCCCAAGCCCATCTCTCCCACTGAACCCTCTTATGAAGTTCTGACTCTCTTATAGGCAGGTCTTGTCCCTCAGTATCCCACCTTCGCAGTGAACAAGGGCCTATACTGAGATTTGAAACACAACTGACTGTTAAGAAATTTTAAATGTGAACTATATACTCACCAGAAAGTTAGGTAGGAGTTTTTCCTGAATTTGTATACTGAGAGATTGTGGAATCTTTCAGAGGTGTGGTTGAGTAGTGGGCCATTTCATCATTAGAAGTGAGGTGTGACCTTGAAGGGACTGTCAGTCCTGGTTCCTTCCTCGGCCATACCATGAGGTAAGCAGACTTCTTTGCCATATAGTACTCCAGAGAGCACAGTATTGCATGGCCCAGAGCACCAGAATCAGTCATCATGATTTTGTGTGAGTTTCAACTTTTGCACCTTTTGAATTGTTATACTAAGCATTTGTTAGAGTAAGGAGACCTGATCCATACAAATTTCTTTAAGCAAATCTCAGCTGATACATGGGAGCCCAATGGGAAAAGTTACTTCTCTTCGAGGAGGGCTCCTTCAGTCCACAACCATTGAGGATCCTGAGGTGCTTCAGGGAATCTGTCTCTTATGTGCAGTGAAGTTCCAGGAGAGCGTGTGAGGGCTCTGAGGGACGTCTGGTATCCAAGATGTAGGCACAGTCCATGCTGAACTGGAACTTCCACTTGAGATGTCCTTAGGACTGCTTGGGGGACTCATGGCCAGGAGGGACTAGCTATGAAGGCACAGCTAAGAGCCTGGAGGCGCAGTGTCCAAGTATCACCGTAGTTTAGGGTCCATCAAAGGGTTTTAATTTCTGATATTTTTCAAATCAGAAAGAAAACGTGATAATTATGTTAAAGAAAATGTTTTAATATACAATGTTAATATATTCATTTTTTATACAGATTCAATGGTAAAATAAGCTTTAGTCTGTTTTTGTTATTGTTCTTATTTTAGTGGAGGAAGGGAGTCTTGAAGACAAATATATATGGGCCTGAGAAAGCCATAATGTCAGTGTAGGCGGGAATGTGATAGAACGTCCTTGTGACCCAGATTCACAAAGATAGGCATGACCCAGTATAGGGATTTCAGCTGCCACACTAGCAGATGTGGTCCAGATGGGACAGGAGGAACAGCATGCAGTCGGAGTGTGGAGGAGAACCACTCACACACACACACACACACACACACACACACACACACACACACACACACACACACACAGAAGAGCCCATTTTGTCAGTGCAGATGTTTCTTGTTTTTGTCTAAGGCTCGGGACCACCTTAGACATCTCTGAGAAATGGATGCATGGGAATCACACGGGACCTTTAGAGTTATTAGGCCAGAAAGGGATGCATTTTGAAATACCATGGACCGTTTGAAATCTTCCCTGCTTGGTCCCTTGGGCATGAGACTACTCTGCAGTCTCATCTGTCAGTGGGACAGTCATTCAGTCTGCAGAATGTCAGGAGGACTGGACTTCAGTGCTGGGGAGGTGGCTTTCCCTTTGCTTGTGGCCTCACCCTGCTGGCTGACTCCGGAGGTCTGGGCGGGACTCTCTGAGTCTAACAAGCTTTGCAGGCAAATCTGCAGTGTCCCTGGGGTGAGAGTTACAACCTTCACCCAGGCAAGTCCGGGCCATGGTCAGGTAGACTTGCTTGATTTCCAACCTGGGAGGGAGGAGTCTGAGACCTTGTCAGGAGGTCTGAGCAATGTGACTGGCGTGCCTGACAGACACTACCATTGGCTCACTGGGCAGAAGCATAGGTTTTCCTTAGGCCTCAGCGACCATCTTCCTGGTCTCCTTCTTTTGACTCACAGGATGAGTTGGGAGGGGCGTGCTCCCCAACCTGGGTGCATGTTGCTGCTGCCCCAGTTTTCCTGCACGCTCCCGTAGCCATGCACAGTATCTCCATGATGGCACTGCACGGGGACACTCTCATATACTGTACACAAGGTGCAAACCCAGTGGGGTTCATGGACTCAGATTGGGAAAGGGGAGCCATTTCCAAGTAAGGGAGCTCAAGGAACATTTGCAGTTGGGAAGAATGTCTGGATTCAGAGCAGGGTTCTGTCTGGAGGAACCCAGGTAGATCTAGTGCAGCGCTAATGGCGCCCTGTGTGGGGCATGGTAGTCAGTGCCTGCATCCTTGCCATTCACTCCGGAGGAGCCTAAGGCTTTGTGAGCTCTCAACCAGCTTGGACAAGGCTCTGTCTCTAAGTAAAACGCTAGGCTGCAGCCAAACTAGGGAAGGGCCTGGGGAAAAACCCACCTAGCCGAAGCTGTGGGACCACCCGGG
>LR751804.1:61835-80802 GCA_902729485.2 Mus minutoides | reverse complement strand
CTTGGTTGGTAGGAGTTGCAGATGTGCCTGGCCCAGCCCTGGACATAGGAACTACTCAGGAGGTGGCCCAGGGGAACACGTCTTCTATCCATGGTTGAAGGGATAAGAGCTGGAGCCTCTAGGAATGGGGTTATAGGCAATCCAGGAAACCGGTATAAAGGACGTGATACAGATACACAGGATCACGAACCAGAAGAGTAAGCATGGAGATGCCTAGACCAACTCAGGAGGGATCAATGCCATCGATATTTCAGGTTTCCCCAAATTAACTTGTAGTCTTAATCTAATTTCCAGCCAGAACCTAGGGAGATGACCAGATGTGGAAATATCATACATTTATAATAATTTTGAACATTTTGACATTGAGGTGAAAATAGTTCTTGTGTAAAATACTAGATAATGTAGTTTACTATATCTAGTAGATGTTTAATAATAACTATGGTTAAAATTTCATCCAGGCCTTTCCCCAGTTTGGATAAAGCCAGTTTTTTGATTGTTTGTTTGTTAACTTTACTTAGAGACAGAGGTTTGTCTATATGGATTAAAGTGTAAAGATAAAAACATTAAAGTACTAAAAGAAAATGTAGGTAAGCCATTACGAGATAAGAAATATCTTTCTATACCATAATACTAGAGACAGGGGCCTCAGGCTACAGATGTTTTATTTGAAGATTGTGTGCATGTGCAAACTTTAGTGTGCATAGAGAAATGTATAAGTATATAGGAAGTCATCAGTCAGATGGTAAGCCAGGAAAAATGTTCACAACATGTAAGATAAATATAAAAATCAATATTTTGTTGTTGTTGTTGTTGTTGTAGACAGGGTCTTGCTGTGTATCCCAGGCTAGCCTTGAACTCACAACCCTGCTGTCTCAGCCTCCCAAGTGCTGAGATTATAGGTGTGTGCTACCACTGCCAGCTGAATACCCATTACTTTGAAGGAACTTCCATCTAAGAGTAGGGTAAAGGGTAGGGATTAGTTGGCAACCGGAGAAACGACGACTTGTGAGACACTCCATCTTAGTAACATAGGTACATGTGAAATCAGATACAAGATTTGCTGTCAGACTAGCAAATTTCTTGTTTTTACTTGTTTGTGTGGGCGATGGTACTCCTTGCAGGTGGAGGTGTAGGAACTTTCCTGGAATTCTGGGAGTGGAGGATGCAAGCCTCCTGCCAAGCAATTTGGCACTCTGTCCCAAAATCTTTAAAGGAATTCCTCCCTTTATCCTGCTGGTCCCATTTCTAGGGAGTTATCCCGGGGAAACAGTTAAATCTGCAGGTAGAGATTCCTCTGCAAGGATGTTTATTCCAGTGTTATGTATCAAAAGGGGAACATTTGCAAACCACTCTCCAGTATCCAGAGTGGGTATCCAGTCGTGAGCAGTAAGCCCTTCCTGTGTCAGATGCAGACAAGCCCTTGGGAACACTTCTGAAAAATGCACAGTCACAAGGGAATGTCACAACCTAGGCTGGAAGGATGATGGGTCAGGGATGCAGGAAGAAAGCAGAGCCAAGGGGAAGAAGCAAAGGCTGAGCTACACACAGGCTGTTAGGGAAGGGCTTGTCGGAAGATGTGTCTCTAGAGATGGGCTTTGAAGTTTCAAGTGTTTAAACTAGGCCCAGTGTCTCTCTCTTCCTCCTGCCTGTAGATCTAGATGTAGAACTCTCAGCTCCTTCTCCAGCATTATGTCTGCCTGGATGCTGCCATGCTTCCTGCCATGATGATAAAGGACTAAACCTCTGAAACTGTAAGCCAGCCCCAATTAAGTGTTTTCTGCATTAAGAGTTGCCTTGGTCATGATATCTCTTCACAACAGTAGAAATCCTAGATACCATCTCTGTGCAGAGTGACCCTCCTGCCTCCATCCCTGACACCCGGATCTCTGACCTCCACCAGCCAAAGCCAATGGTCCACAGTGATTTCCATGGGGTCTCCCCATCTTTTTGAATAGCAGGGATTCAGGCAGCAAGTCCAGGGTTCCAGATGTCTCTATTAGAGAATAGATCAATCCCCAGGCATCCTGGTACTGTGACCAGAACAGCTGGCTGTGGCATGTCCTGAAGAATACCAGCAGGTACCCCTTGAGTCCTCAGACATGGTTCTACCAGGATACTCCGTGTTGGCTATCTGTTGAGCACTGCCAGCAGGAGCCAAAGAGGAGACTTAACTGCTTCAGAGAAGGAGCAGCCAGGCAAGGGTCTTCTTCAGCCCTCTGGCCTGTGAGGTCCTTGCTGTCTGTCTTTGTCACTCCATGCACTGTCTTGACCACAAGCCACTGGTGTACCCAAGCCACTCAACTAGCAGGGATGTATAATGCTAAAACCATTGCTGGTGGTGCCCTAGGTTGCCTGCTCTGGAGTATGTCTCTGGCTCACTGGGACTCCTGCTGACTTGGGTGGGACACTGAGCTCTGGGAGATAAGGCCTTACTCAGAGAGTAGCCTTCTCTTTGTCTCTTCCCAGGGATCCTAGAGTCCTGGCGATGCTGTGCAGAGCAGATGCAGGAACGAGGGAGGCTGGCTGCTGACAGCACCAGCTCCCATTGCCTCTGGGGCTCATGCAGGCTCTGCTCCTTGGGCTCTTGTTTTAGCAGAAATAAGAGGGAGGAGCCTGTGGGTGGTGGTGGGAGCTGTTACAGGGGTGAAGAGTTGGCACTCTGACTGGGAAGGGGTGCATGGCATCTATGCTCCCTCTGCCCAAGAGGCATTAGTTGGAGGAAAGTCCCCTTGGAAGAGCCTCTCTTACAGAGGATGGAAACAAACAGTAAGCCTGCCTGGCCCTTGTCCAGCCGTGTAACCTTAGAGCCACCACTGGTGGTGACAGGAGCCAGCTTATGTAACCGGAAGCCCCATTGAGATGAGATGAGGAGCCCAGGCAAGGGGGAACTGTGTGATTCAGGAAACTCCTGGGTGGCTCTGCTCACCTGGGCCCCATGTGGTGATGCTACCCTTTTGCCTGCCTCACTGTGTGGGATGGGAGCTGGAGTGGGGAGCAATCTTGAGCTTGGTGGAATCCTAAGGGTGGGAGTCCAGGTTTCTCAGAAGCTCCTTCCTGCAGCTGAAGATACTCCAGTGTGCAGTTATACTTATTTATCTATCGCACCTCCACACTGCATGTTGGCACAACATCTCCATCTCCCTGGAAACCTGCTCTGGGATGCTTAGCCTAGGGTGCAGGCGCAGAGGCTGCTAGGTGGCTTCTGATGTTGTTTGCATAGGCTAGGCTGCATCTCAGGGCCTTCACCAACATGCTACTTGGGCTCTTGAAGTTCTCCTTTTTGCCCCTGTGACCTGGAACCCATTAGCAGAGCTCGAGGGTCACATGTGGAGATGAAAGGCTGTGCTATGGAGATGGTGCCTGGCCCTGTCAGTGGGGCCAGGCTGTGCCATTCTTAGTGGAAAGCAAGCTCAGATGTCTGAGGTGTTTCCTGATAGGTCCCAGCCTCTGTCATACACTATTGTGTTACCATGGTTACACGGGCTCACCAGTTGGGCGCGGGGGAGGGGGGTCTCAGTAACTTAGTTTACTGTTTTCAGAAGAGCCATCAGTGTGAGCATATCGCTTAGTGGTTTGTTGGGATTACCATGAGGCTTGGTGTACATAAGTAACTTAACCTATTTATTAAGGTTGTCCTTTCTGAATATGCAGCTATCCAAGACCTCTTAAAGACATAGATTGTCCTTTCAGGGAGGTGTGATCTTTAGGGACCAAGGGGCCAGCTGGTGAAATGCTACCAATCTAGCCATGTGTTTCTTCCCTGTATCCTTTCCTTAGCCCTACCTATGCAGAGACAGCTCTATGAGCCCTTCAGAGCCTGGCCAGCATGTTCACATTTAACCATCTCCAGCCTCCCTTCCCTCACAACCCCCCAGGTCCAGCCTTGATTCTCCTTGCTCTCCAAACAGAACCATAGGCCTCACAACTGTGTCCTGTCTGTCCAGAGGGCCTGCTCCCCTAGCAGACTACCCACAGGCCACCCTGGGGCGACTCTTCTGGGCTGTCTTTCCTCTGTCACCTCTGGACAGATGACCCTGCTTCTGTCTCCTCTAGTATTCCATACTTACCTGTCAGAGGTGGGCCAGGAATGTACGTCTCTTCCCCCGACAGTCTGAGGCTTTGGTGTTGATGGCTTTGAGTCTAAAGACATGAGGGGAAAGAGCCTGAATAGATGTTCAGAAAATAGCGTTTGAAGCAGGTTGGCCGGAACCATTAGATACCTATAATCTTCATTTTTGGTGTAATGCTTTTTGTGTCTGAGAACTTTGTCAATGTCAGAAGATTTCGCCACATGCTGAAGTGGGTCTTGATTATAAAGAGCAATCACCGGGTAACATTTAACTCCAGGGTCTCGGTGGATCTACATTATGAAGTTGGTGTCTGTGCAGCTTACGGGGAACTTGACATGTGGGTTCATCTTCCACGGAGATTAGGTGAAGGTCGTTGGGAGACCTCAGAGCTAACTCTGGATCCTTCGTGAGCCTGAGGTTGGAGCCCCAGCTGCTGCCCAGGGCCCAGCAGGTGCCCTGCAGCGTCTCTCCTGAGCTTGCTTCTGGGCACCTTGGCATGAGTCAGAGCAAGTGCAGTGTGGGCTTGCAAGGGTGGCAGGGAGCCCAGAATTAGCTCAACTGTGCTTTAGGAGGGCTGTGGTGGGGAAGCTGAGGCTGTGCCATGCAGCAGCCATAAACCACACTGGGGGGTCACAACTCTGGAGTCACCACAGGCTTCAGAGTGAAGAGAAAGCCTGCTGGCTCCCGGCACATGCCCAGCTGTAGGTGAACAGTTGGATCAAGAGTGGGCTGTCTGTACTCACAGCTAGTGTGATTGACACGCTGAAAACAGGTGTGTGTGCAGGGCAGACATGACCATGTCACTCCCAGGATGAGTGGCAGACAGGCATGGTAGTCACTATCCTTACTGCCCACGGTCTGGCCAGGTAGGGTGGCTGGCTCAGTGCCTTGGCACATCAGGCAGGTAGACATATACCTGAGCTGAGCCCAACAGCTGGCTGAGATGGCTCCATCTGGCCCTCTCCTTGCCCTTTGTGAGCTGCAGCAATTGTTCGCATGGGGCTTTGCTGTATCACCGAGCGTTTTATCTGCCCTCACGCCTTTTCCTGCACAGCTATCTTGCTGATGAGGCCGGTACTTGTCGCCAGAGAACACAGGGAAACAGAACTTGTCACTTTGCCAGTCTTCAGGACAAAACCCAGGGGCATGGAGGGATTGGGCTCTCGGGAAGCCCCCAGCCGAGTCAGCTGGAAGAAACAGTGGCTGTTGAATTGCGAGTGTGTCCACACTGATCTAGAAGAGAGAATGGAGTTTAAGATTCCGGTGTGCAGTGCGGGCACACGGTGCTAACTTTGCCAGTGCGCTCGGTGTGCTCGGTGTGCTCGGTGTTTCTGTGTGGCTACTCATGCGAACAGAACAGTCCAGGAAGGAAATGAAGACCTCTGAAGGTCCTCGGGGCAGTCTGTGGCTGTGCCAGGCAACTTATACCTTCACACCCCAGACGGCCATGGTGACTGTTGTCTGGGTTGTCAGGAGGCCTTACGGCCTAGCTCTGTTGTCACTGAGAAGACTTGAAAGGGCCTGAGTTGTGGGTGCCTTGCCTGTGCTGGGGTATAGGGTACTGGTACCCAGATTAGATCCAGTCTTCACTGGTCTGAGGGCACAGGAGAGTGTCAGTGACAGAGTGACCATGCCTTCACTGGTCAGGTAGTATCTGGAGCTAGCACACAAAGCAGGAATTCTTTCCTTAGCCATAAGAGTTGTCTCTTTAGCACTGGCTGTGGACTTCACACACACAGACACTTGCTAAGCGCGAGAGCCTCCCGCCCTCTTCACACCTCTCTGCTAGTAGCCAGGCTCAGCACAGGGTGCCGCCTCCTTGCCCAGAGTCCCGTGAATCTTGAGATGCCTTCCTTGGTTCCAATTTGGTTTTTTTCAGAGTACAGTATGTACTCGACAGCTCGATTGGGGCCCCAGCTCTGCTGGGAGGTGGGCAGGGCCCTGAGGTCCAGAGAATGAGAGGTGCTTGCAGGCACTGTGCATAGGGTAGTGGGTATGCTGGCTCTCTTGCCTCTTGATTCAGTGCTTTGCCCAGGTGCCCGCTACCCACCTGCTGCCTGCCATTTTCCTATCAGAACATGCTGCCCACACCACCTCAGCCTTTCTCTGAAAATCAAAGGTGTCTTAGCATTTTCTTTGCCTCTTTATTTTACCCCGATGTATTATATAATGATAATAAGTATTATTATCTCTCTATTATGATTATTATTATTTGCTGTGCAGGGGATTGAACTCGGGGTCTGGCACATGCAAGCATTGACCACTGAGCTACATGCCCAGCCAATTTCATCATTCTTCTATTGCTTCTGCACAGCAAGCTTATTAGAACCAAGACATAGTTCTGGGGGAACTTTGAGCTCAATGCTTCAAGTGCACCACCCCATTTAATCCTGCAGGCACGTGTGACAGTGCGCACAGTGGCTAGCATGCAAGGTTGCTCAGCAGGTAAACGGACAGCAAGTGCATATGGACAGGAGAGGACTTCTTAATTCTGTCCTTTTTCACCTCCAGGCCAGTGGAGGCTTCTTCACAGGTCGCCTGAGACCATCAGAAGACACAGATGTTTATATTACAACTCGAAACAGTAGCAACATTCCAGTTAAAAAGTAGCAATGGAAAGAATTTCACATTTGGGGTCGCCAAGTCATGAGGAGCTGGGTTAAACCATCTCAGCAGTAGGAAGGTAAGGAACTACTTCTCTAGGCTGTGGGAGAGAAGAAAATGCCACAGAAGAGATGGTGTCCCTGCCTGCTCCTGGTACTTGATGAAGCAGGAAGTTGGGAATGTACACAAAGTCTAGCCTTTTCTCCCTTCAGCATTCCATCGGCCCCTTGCCTACAATGCTTAGCCTGCTAGCTACTCACTTTTATTGCCAGCTTCCCTGGCCCTTTGCCCTTCCCTCCCTCTGCTGGGCTTGGAGCCTGGGGACACGCTCTGGGAGTTTACAGGTGGCGAGAGGGAACCAGACAGAGAGCTGCGTGGCAGGTGGCCGGGGCGTGCACAGAGATAGTGTTCAGTGACAGGCCCCTGCTCCCCAGGAAGGCTGGCCAGTTGGAGTTAGGTTTCCCAAGGCCTTAGAGCAGGCAGGTAGGTCAAGCAGGAATGTAGCAGAGAGAGGAATGGCTATTCCTTGGCCAGTGTTTGGCCCAGCCCTGTGCCAGACAGCTCCCATTGTTTTATGAACCAGGTTTTGATGACAGCATTGGTTGCTTGGGTCCTCACCACGGGGAAGCAGTTGGAACCTCCTCCAGGATTCTTTAAAATAATCACGGCTGCTTTCTCAGGCACATAATAGGATTGTTCCACCCTTGCCACGTCTTTGACATTAGGGCAGTTATGCTGCCATGCTGGTACCTGTAACCAGAAGAAAAGCGAGCCCACATTAAGTGATCTACTTAAGTAACTGACCCTCAACAAGCCCAGGGATGCTAATGCAAGCAGTGGAGGAAACTCCAGAGTCTGTTGCTGCTGTCCAGGGCTCGTGAATCTCAGTGTCTGTATAAATCTCACCCAGAGTCTGCCCGAAAGCTGCCTGCAAGCTCTCTGCATCTTTACCCAAGGCCTTCTGGGATCTTCTAAGATAGCAACTAATAGCACAAATCTTTAAATGGGGTCTGTTCAGGCACCCGTAATCCTTGTGTCTGCACGAAGCCATTAGAGTCTGTGATATTTTCTTACAGGTAGTTCTCTGAGCCTTTTAGGATTATTCTGAACAGTTAGAAAAGTAAATCAAGGACCTTTTTCTGGGTGGCAAGTCATTAACGAGATTCATCCACAGAAGCCGAAGGGCCCAGCCTACTTCTCCACTGTAGCCTTTTGTAAATAACAAATGTCACTGGAATGGAGGCCACATCAGAGAGAGGAAGGTCACTGGAATGTAAGCTACCTGAGACGCCAGAGCCCTGGTCTCCAGGGCAGGGCAGGTGGCAGCCTGTGTCAGGGTGAGGGAACGTCAGTCCTTTATCTGCCTGATAGGCTGTCACCATAATGGTGTTGAGTTTTGTGACTTTTTATTGGGGCTGATAAAATTTATTTGACAGAGAGCTGTTATGTTTATAAGCAACCCACAGATGGTGAGGAGAGAAGCTCAGAGGGAGCTGGGTAGCCAAGGAGCGCTGGCCTCTTTGCCACCAAGACCCCATGTTGTGCACCAAGGGCAAGCATTTGCCAGAAAGTCACTTTAATTGGGAAGTAAACATGTATTAGCTAGCTCCCCATAACCACAACACATTCCTGAGATCATCAGCCTATGAAAAGGCTTCTCTTGACTCATTTTTTTGAGGTTTCCATGTAATATGGGTTGACCTACATTTCTGAGCCAGCAACAAGGCAGGACACAACGGTGGAAATGCATGCAAGATGGAGAAAACTCTTCCAATGACTGGGAGCAAAAGAGTCAGGAAGAGCCTGGAGTCCATGGTCCCCTCAAGCGCACATCTCTACTGATGACCCCTAGGCCTCAGAATTTACAGTTTCTGCCCCTTCCCATTAGTGCCCAGCTGGGGACTAAGTGGTCATGGTTGTCTTAAGCGTCATGGTGATTTTAAGACCTGCAACAGCTTATGTGTGTGTGTGTGTGTGTGTGTGTGTGTGTGTGTGTGTGTGTGTGTGTTGGCAGAATAGACCCATTTCTGCCCCATAGCTGAGGTCTTGCATCTCAAGGGGACTCGAGGGTTGTCCCCCACATCTGTTCTCCTCTGCCCTACAGCTGGTATTCCAATTGACATGGCCAGTCAGTCCAGTGGTCATGGCTTGGAATATGGAAAGAGCTTTTAGGGATTGTTTCTATTGGTCTTCCCATTGGAGCATTCAAAGCTGCCTGCTTCTGCCCAGTATCATCTAGGTGAGCAGGCCTCATGTTCCATGGGTTTTGTCTAAAGGCACACATTTTGCTCCAGGGGCCTCCCACATTGGCACAGGTGGTTAGCAGGGGTCACGATGTTAGCATTTTCTGCCTCAAGAAAATTTCTCCATCATTTTTTGTTGTTGTTGTTGTTTAAACTTGTGGTCTTAGGGTATGTAATTCCCACAGCATAGAGAGTTACCTTTTAAAAGGAGTCAGATTTCCAAGCCCAGCCATCATGGAGCAATCCCTTTTTGGGTTGCTTTCTCTCCTTGAACAACTGGACCGGAATATTACCCAGTGCAGGTGTCGGAGGCAAGACCCACATTTGCTCTGACAGTCTGTCTGGGAATGCCATCTGAGTCATGGCACAGGGGAGCATAGACCATGAAAGAGCTGAGCAGAGGCCGGTTTGTGTGTGTGTGTGTGTGTGTGTGTGTGTGTGTGTGCTCGCTCTCGTGAGAGCGCAGAACTGCACATGCTGAAGTTGTTAGCGTTCGTGGTGAAGTGTCCTGGAGAGAGGACTGTTCTGAGGCAGAGAAAACACCAAGCTGTGTGCCTGTGCACCGAGGCTGGACCTGGAAGAATGCTAGGGGTTGGGGAATCCAGAGATGGCAGAACCACCCTGATGAGTGGTCTAACCTGCTGGAGTAGATGGTCCTTACTGTACTCTTGGTCACCTACCTGGAACCATGGAAAGGCTATCCCTAAGGTGACCGCAGGAAATGTATCACAGCTCCCATAACAAAATCTAAACACACGCTTTCTTAGGAGTAAGGTCCTATGCCAGTCAACTGAGTATGACACAACATTCTTAAATGAAGTATTATCTGCCGTACCTATCATACAATAAAATAATTATGAGACATGAGGACAAGGTGGTCAGGAGCCAAGACACCAAAGCTGTGCAAAGAGCCTGGTAGGAGCTGACTCAGCATGATCCNGATCTGGTGCCCTCTTCTGGTCTCCATGGATACCTGCACTCACATGCACAAGTGTGCATAATTTTTAATTTTGATATTGTTGGTATAAGTGGTATAGTGCTTGCTTAATATATGCAAGTCTCTGGGGTTGATCCCCAGCTTCCCTAACCAAGTAAATAGATTAGCTATTGCTTTGAACGGCTAGGTAGCACACATCTGTCAGGTATATTCTCAGGTGCCCAGTCATCCTTTGCAAAGTACCTTCTGTACATGACCTGGTGATGTAAGTTGCCTGTGCAAAGCTACACAGACAAGCTAAAGCCTGGAATTCTGGCCAATGCATCCCGTAATGGGAAATCAGTCCTCTTATGGAGTTTACTCTTGGGCTGTGAGGCAAGGCAGTCTTTGGAGTCTGGGATTTATAAAATTAAGTGTGTTTATATCTCCATTTTACATGCATGTATATAAGTATACATTGGAGATAACAGATTTGGGAGGATAATCTAGGTGTTCAAGGTCTGTTAGGAAGGCAAGATTGGTGGGAATAGAGATTATGACCAGCCCAGCATCAGTGAGGCCTGAGATATCTTGAAATGTAGGAAAAGGCTGAGGAAGGGCCCTGCTAGTCTGACAGATCCAGACAGATCCAGCCTAGGAAAAAAAAAATGCAAGGCCCTGCAGGAACCCTGGGCTCAACTGATTTTGAATTGTCATGGTCCAGCTTATGTAACATAAGCCACCTAGAGACATTAAGGCAAATTTTTCTATCTCTGATAAAAATTCATGTCAATAACACTTGTGGATTCATTGCCAGAAAGACTGGGCTTTTGTGTGCAGGATCTCACTGGAGTCTCAAAACAGACAAGGAAAAAAAATCCTCCTCCATCTGTTCCAATGAAGAAACAGGCAGAGAAAGAACACGTGGATCTCCAAGTTTCCTCCCATATTAGGTGGTAAACCTGGCTCGGGTTCCAGGCCTTAAAAGCTCTAAACCGGGGATGGATGGGGGCGTAGCTCGGTGGTGGAACATTTGTCTAACATTTGTGGGGTTCCAGGTTTCATCTCCAGCATTGACAAACAAACAAAATAAACAAACAACCCCAGAATTCCAAGCAAGCACTCTCTTGGAGGCTCCAGCTGAGGTATATTTTCTGTGGAACAAGTTCCCTAGAGGGGAGGAAATGGTGGATCAGTGCCTTAGCATGCTAACAGGGTTGGAGGTTCCTGCAGACGTGTTCCGAGGCAAGAGCAAGTGAGAGTGACCCTCAGACAAGAATATGGACTTAAAATGATCTTCTTTGAGAGTGCATGAACAGAAGTAGGCATGAGTTGAAGCTGTTATCAGTGTTGGGTGGGGCTCTGTTTTTATGAATATCTCTTTGGGCATCACCTTCCTGGTCCTCAAACCACCTAATTCTGATGGGAGCCGTGAGTATCACTGACACCCGGAATGGCATAGGTTACAGGCTCTCTTACCTGAGGCGTTGTTTCTGTTTTATGGGTGTCATTCTGGGTGCCAGGTGGCTAGGAGCTCTGCCTGAGGTCAGACAAAGACACGTTTCCAGGACTGAGATGTAAAACAGCCAGACCACAACTGAGGCAGCATAGAACATTCTCTCGGAGGCTGAGATTAATCCTGATGCGACTGTTCAGCATGGTTTGGGGAAGAAAGACTTACCCCCTAATGTTAAGTGCTTACAGCCATTTACAATGTGTCCACTGAGCTATACCTTCTTCCCACAGGTAGAATTACTTAACAGAATGAATCATGAAGCCCTGCTTGTGTGTGTGTGTGTCCATCCACAGAGGTCAAGAGATGATTTCTTATCCTCTCATACTTGACCCACAGGCATTTGTGAGCTGCCCAACCTCAGCTCAGGTCTACTGTAAGAAGTACAGACTCCTGACCTCAGAGCCGTCTCTGCAGCCCTTGCCAGAAAAAGGTTTCTAAATCAGGGAATTCTTGTATCCTAGAAGCAAGCACTGGCAGGGTTAGGGTAGCTGGTCTCCCAGCCTCCTGGTGAGACCCCGCTGCTCAGGAGGTTGTCAGTAATGGATCTGGAGCTTATTCAATGGATCCTCTCATTCAGCCTTGCTGTGGCTGGCTGTGATCCTCAAGGGTTCTTGCTCTCCCTGGTTCATGTCCTTGGGAGGGTGCTATTGGAAGGTATTTGAAACTTAAAAAGACAGAAGGGAGGGGACACTCCATGGAAAGTCAGCAAATCACTGCAGTTGCTGCCCTTACCTTTGAAGGACACTGTGTTGTTCTTGTGAGTCCACAAGAACGGGACATTTGAGGGAGCAGGCCTGGCTTCTGCTCCCTTTCTGGCTTCCTATCTCACCATGTGACCTCTCTCCATGCTCTACTGTGACACCATTTGCTGTGAGGCCTTCAGGAGAGATAAATTGAACCCAGGGGCCACCCAACCTCAGATGTTCTGCCTCTGAGAGTGTGAGCATTCCAGATGGAGACTTGTCGATAGGTCTACACACAGGCTGTGGCAGGCTGGGTGTCTGTGGGCAGTTCCTGGAGGGTCGGGGTCAGGGCTGACTGAGCTAACTCACATGGTAACAGGTGTATTTCACGTTCTTGAACAGTTCCAGGGCAGGGTGGGAGTCTCTGCACTCTCCCAGGGCGGGGTGGGCAGTCCCAGACAAGTTCTTCTGTGCTCAGACCCTCCTCGGGTTCAAAGAGACAAAGGGGGTGTTTCTGGGGCCTCCACTTTGGGGATCCTGGTTGGTAGTCATCACAGGGTGTCTCTGGGTCATCAAGAAGTGGATGGTTAACTGAGACTCCTCTCTGCCTCAGCCTCTGCCTTCCTCCTTTTGAAAGAAGGTAACATCCAGGAGAAAGTGAGAGAGCTTCCTCCTTCTCCTTAGGAAAGAACAAAGGTTTACTTCTTCAGCATAGACTCTCATACAGTTCAAGGTATGAGAACAATGTGCTTTTGTGCCCTTGAGCTCAGGGTTGGAACTGCTGTTAGGTTCAGCTTTTGCAGAACATGATGGCTCCCTGGCTCCCTGCCATATATTCTTGAAGGCTCTGGCTTCATGCTGTGCTGCTAGAGTGGGGTATGGGGTAAGCCTAGTCTACTTGGGAATGCAGTGGGAGCCTGGTGTGGTCTCACTAGTCTCTAGCTCATGAGGAAGGTCTAGATAGGTAGCAGAATATCCTCCATGTCCCATGCTGTGAATTCAGATCACCATGCTTAGGGTTGCTGTAATAGACGATGTCATTGTCGTCGTCATTGTCATCCCAGAGAGACGAAATGTAGATACCAAAAGGAGCAGAGGCTATCACAGCACAGCGGCTGCCAGCCTTACAAGTAAGCAGCAGCAGGCAGGGGGGTTGGGGGGGGGGGCGCTGAGCAGTGGTACACACAGCAGCTTGGAGGTGTGCCGGAAGTACTGCATCGGTGAGTGGACCGAGTCCCGGAATGTCCCACAGTGTACCATTCCATTTTTGTGACATTCTCGAGAAGACAGAATGTGAATGACGGAGAACAGATCTGTGGTTGCCAGGAGCACAAGAGGGGTGCTGTGCAACCTGAGTGAACAGACGGGGGAAGTGTTTGGGGGTGATGGGAGGCTTATGTACCCATCACCACCCAGCCAGGTGGTGGCCACGAGACTCGATGTGTGACAAAACTCATGTTGCTGAACATCGTGATCATTTGGAAATAAAATAAGTACCAGAAGGGTGGGTGTCGCCTGAATGCAGTCACCTCTGACGACAGCCCCTCACCCCAGAAGTCACCTCATTGGTAGCACAAGTGTTTGCAGGAATGCAGTTTCATATGTGAAGTTTGCCAACCCAGAACCCATGCTCTTCAGCTCTGTTCACCATTTTGGAATATTTTCTTCTCTGAAGCCATTCTGATAACCCACACTGTGACTGTGCCCCCTCAGTGCCCTGCCTTCTGCATGTTTGCCCACATTGGCAACTAGGGTCCAACCTCCCTGTGTCACTTCTCCCTGCCCAGGAGGAGCCCTGTCCTGTGTACTCTGACTTCTAAATGGCCCTTAAACTGGCCCCAGGCTGCCATCTCAGCCCTCCTGCCTTAGTTCCTGGTAGCTGGAGTTTCATGGTTGAAGATTATCTGTTCAGAACAAGAGGACACAGAGAAACTCCTGATGCTTTTTTAAATCCTTTTTTTTAAAAATTATTACATGAGTAACTGAGGGTGAGAAGAGAGCATGCAGATCCTGAAGAGGTGGTTTCTTCCACAGAGAAGCTGAAGTATACCCTTCATCCTGCCACACCACAGAATGTCAAGTATGGCTCCCTTGCTGTCTGTCACAGATTGAAGCTCTGCGGAGGCTCCCGTCTGTGGTGCTGAAGGGCCATGGCCCCAGTGCCCCTGGGCTCCTGTGCAGACACAGTTCTGGTGGATGGATTTCTGTGCAGCATGCTACAGAGAGCCTGTTTTCTCCCAGATTTGACAGGACATTGGGGATAGTGCCTAGGAAGGGTCCTTCCAGGATTTGGGGTGCTGTCAGGGTATGGTGTCGGGGTTAATGCACCCCAGAAGTGAGTCCGCCAGAGGGCTGAGGTTTGTGAGCAGGCAGCAGGGAAACTAGGCACTAGTCTGTGAGATAACAGAGAAATGATGGCAGAGATTCTACAGGAAGCAGGACGTGACTTTGCAGAAACTGCGAGGAAGAATGAACTGGGCTGCTGTCCTCACTCTGAGGAGGCCGGCTGGACCTGCAACCGGCTGCAATTTACAGAACAGTGCAGGTGCGTAGTGAGCTTTCTGTTGTTTTGCAAAAGTAAAATGAGAGTTGGACACCCTAATCCCCAAATCCAGCGTCCAAGATGCTCCAGAATCTGCAAGCTTTTTGAGCATCATAATGCAACGAGAAGAAAATCCCACAATACCTAGAGAGTATGGTGGCTCCTGAGTGGAATTACAGCGTTTCAGAGGTAGAGGCAGGAGGATGAGAAACTCAAGGTTGTTCTAGACTACATAGTGAGTTTGAGGCCAGCTGCAGGAAATTCTCAGAAAACAAACAAACAAACAACCCTCCCCCAAAAGGGAAGAGAGAGAGAGATGAGAAATGAAAAATTGTATACCTAACCTCATGTGTTGGGTTGCAGCCCAGGTATTTTATAAAATACCATCAAGCTCTGTATATAAGAGGTATAGACAAGCGATTTTCACAGATTTGATCATATCTCCTTTCTGGGGCAATTGTAGGTGCGTCTTCCTAATTTAACTTACACCTTTAAATGGCATTTCAATCTTGGCCTGTATAGACTAGTGTAGATGTCAGTGTTGCTTTTATTTCCTTAGAGGAAGGAATGAGATATGAGAGAGCCATTCCCCAGCTTTATGAGTACATGGCTTGGGCTGAGCCCAGAGCGTTCCCTTCTCTGTATTAACCATCCCTAGGCTTAGGGCTGGACTCTTCTAGGCCTTGTAGACTTCAGCTTCCAGGCTCTTTCAGCTCTGCTAACCTAGACCTCGAATGCTTCTGCCTCTGAGGTTTACTGCTGAATAAGCTCATCCTTTCTACCTCCTTCTGAACTCTGGCTGGCTAGTTCCATTCAGCTGTTCTGCTTAAACTCCTCTCCAAGCTGACTGATTAAAATTGTCTTCTCTCGGCTTCTCACTGAATTGTTCTGCTCAGAAAGACTGCCTCAACTGAACCAAACCAAATTTCTCTTTCTCCCTCTTTGCTCTTAAAGTAGCCTCTCTTTCCTGTCAGTTCTTGTGAGAGTTGGCAGATCCTATCTCTGACTCATTCTGTCAGATCTTTCTCTGATTCATCACTTGGTCTATCCCTCAATTAGATGTCATTGTTTGGGATTAAAGGTGTGTCTGTATTCCAGCCAGAGGAATTAAAGGTGTGTGGTGTGTCTGCATTCCGGCAGGATCACACAGACCTAGGACCTCGGATGGGACCCCTTGCCAGAGCTGCCATGTTGCTGGATTAAAATTCCTCTAAAGAATAGGTTTGGGAGAGATGAACTGTGAATCTATTTGTTTTGAGAATAAAAACGAGGGGATGGGTATATGGCTCAGTCAGTAAAAGGATTGCTGTACAAACAGGAGGGCCTGAGTTCTGATCCTCAGCATTCACTGTGAAAGTGGATACATTGTAATCCCAGCCTGGAGGAGTCAGAGACAGGCAGATGCCTGGGGCTCAGTGGCCAACCAGTCTAGCCAAATCAATGAGCTCAAACTTCAGTGAAAGACCTTGTCTAAAGAATGAAGTGGAGAGTTTGGAGATAGACATAAGACATCAATTGCTGGCCTGCACATGCACAGGCGTACACCCGTAGCCACCTTTCCACATATACATACCCACACAAAAACACAAATATGTACAGCGTGTACCTATACAGAAAGAGAAAGTTCAAGACTTAAAACCTTCACATTCTGTTCAGTTTGACCAGGTAAAATATGGGAGAAAGAAATAGGAATTCCATTGTTACAACTGTACCAGATTACATGTACTTATTATTCCAATAGGATAATGGACATATAATTTGCATATCCCAGAACAAGGTTGTGGATTATCACCACTATTTAATTCCAGAACATTTTCATAGCCCACCAAAGTTGCATTGTATCCATTGCTAGCCTTCTGTAAGCATTTATTAGAGTTTACCCGTGAAGCTGTAAGGACATGAGCATCTCATCATGGAAAGTTAACAATTCCTAATACAGTCATTTATGCAACAACCAAACCTTAGGTCTACTTATACTTTTTACTTCTTCTTGAGTCATTTTTTTGGTAGTTTGTGTCTGTTTCATTATTATCTAGTTTTTTTGGGGGGGTTGTTTGTTTGTTTTAGTGTTTTTGACGCACAGGTGTTGACCTAATCATATTAAGGTGTTGACCTAATCATATTAATTTCTGTAGTGTTGGTAATGATTACTTTCTTCTCATTCTGGATTTTTTTTAACATTTTGAATTTCCTATACTTTGTTTGGTGGCATATTTAGCTATAGATTTGTTGTTTCTTTTTTTTTCAAAGAACTTCCTACTAGATTGTTTTGTTAGTTTTCTCTACTCCTTTTCTATTTTAAGTTTCATTAATTTCTTTTCTGCACTTCAGTATTTTCCTCCTGCTTGCTTGCAACATGACCTCTTCTGCCTCTATATATTTTCTATCTCTATTTTTAAGTTGAAAGCTACTGATCCAGGATTTTTTTCCCCTTTGAGCATTTACAGCCACAAACCTCAACCTAAGGATGGTTTTAGCTACATCTCATGTGTTTGTGGTATGTTGAGGCATTGTTTTGATTAATCTCAAAGTGTTTTCTAATTTCACTTAGGACTTTTTGTTTGACCTGTTGATTTAATTTGATTTTTTTTTTTTTTTTGCTAATATGCAGTTTATTTTGCACAATTCCCTTCTGTTCTTTTTCTAATGAAATTCTGTTGTGGTTGGGGAAATCTTTGCGACTTAACTATTTTTAAAGTTTTGGGTTTTTTGGCCTAGCAGATGGTCTACCCTGAAACGTTCTTGTTCCCTTGAGCAGGACCTGACCTCTGTGTCAGTTGGGCTCTTAGGGCCTTGATTCCAGGTTCCAGTGCATCGTCATGTATTCTGCTTCTTGTGCTTCTTACGCTTTGTTTTGTTCTATTGATTATGGAAGTGAGATATTAGCATTTTCAGCTATGGCTGCTGGATCATCAATTTGTCTCTTCAATTCTGTTACTTTTGCTCTATGTATCTTGAGAACTATTAGTATGCTCCAATTGATAGATAGCTCTTGGCTGGCCCCCTCACCATGATGCTCCATGAGATAAAGTCTCTCACTTTATTTCTGGTAACTTTTGTCTTGAATGGTATCTCACACTATAGTAGCATGGTTGCTCTAGCCTGGCTTAGATTGTCAGTTTCAGGGTCGTCGTCTTCCTTTCTATTTCAGTTTTAATGTCTTGGATCCTAGCTCACATCTCTTCATGGTGTTAGTTAAATTCGTTTGTGTTATTTTTTTTTCTGTCAACGTCTATATTTTAATTGGAGTTCTGTCATTTCATTGTAATTATGAAGATAGCATTTACAGAATGCCATTTATCTTTTGGGTTCTGAGTATCTTACCCCCGATTTGCCTCTGACTGCGTTGCTGCTTCCTGCTATGCTACCCCTTTCATTTCTTTGCCATTTCTTCTATGGTGTTTAGTGTATTTTCTTAGCAGTTTCCCTGGGGGGTGGGGGGTGGGGGGGCGGGGGTCAGTGTACATCTTTAATTTATAACAGTCTCATTTGGATTAATACCAGTATAATTTCCAACGCTTGCAAAGATCTCTGCTCGTATATAGTGTTGTTCCCCCTTCGTTTTCTGCACTATTATTATACAGACTGTATCTTTATACACTAGGTGTACATTGGTATGAGTTTGCAGTTTATAGATTTATATAATCATCTTTCAAGTTAAGGAAAAAAATTGCAAATGGAAATGCAATTATATTTCCTCTTTAATTACCTGTATAATTACTTTTTTCGCTCTGTTCTATCCCATGTGGGCTTGAATAACTGTCTAACACCCATTGTTTCCCATAACCCGATGATCTAGTAATAATTTTTCTATGGTTTGTGTTTATCTGGGAATCTTACTTTTCCTTTCATTTTTAAATTATCAAAAAATCATAATGCTGGTAAGATGGCTCAGCGGGTAAGAGCACCCGACTGCTCTTCCGAAGGTGATAAGTTCAAATCCCAGCAACCACATGGTGGCTCACAACCATCCGTAAGGAGATCTGGCTCCCTCTTCTGGAGTGTCTGAGGACAGCTACAGTGTACTTACATATAATAAAATAAAATAAATCTTTAAAAAAATCATATAACAAATTATTAGCCATTTTACAGTGACCACTTCAGCAGCATGCAGTATAGTTACAGCATGGTGAGTGCTGGCCTCAACACACCACCTACAAGGAAATTTCTGAGTAGCTTGGTTTTGAAAACTTACTTGAGTGGGTTGAGTGTTCTTTCAGCCTGAGTACATTTCATGCCTCCTGACCTCTGTGACTTTGCTGGAGTTACTAAGGATCCTTTGTGTGTGGTGTGGTTGTGGTGTGGTTGTGGTGTGGTGTGGTGTGTGTGGTGTGGTTGTGGTGTGGTTGTGGTGTGATGTGGTGTGGTTGTGGTGTGGTGTGGTGTGGTGTGT
>LR751804.1:19566-61393 GCA_902729485.2 Mus minutoides | reverse complement strand
TGGTGTGGTGTGGTTGTGGTGTGGTGTGGTGTGGTGTGTGTGGTGTGTGTGGTGTGGTGTGGTTGTGGTGTGGTGTGGTGTGGTGTGTGTGGTGTGTGTGGTGTGGTGCCTCTCCACTATGATATCTTCATCTCTCACTTTGATAGTCTCGTGGGTCTAAGTATGTGAGTCTGTGTTACCCTACTTGTGGTTCATTGGCTTTCTTGGGCATGTAGATCATTTACCTTAAAACTTAGAAGTATTCAGCTGTGAATTTTTCAGCTATTCTTTCTGCACCTTTGGGTCTCCTCTTGAGCTTCTTATGTGCACATATTGGACTTCTTGTGTGCACATATTGGATACTTAATAGTGTTCCACGTGTCTTTGAGTCTTTGCTCATTTTTCCCACTATCTTTTCTGATCCTGAGATTGGTTAGTATTATTTCACATGGCTCAACAAGTTCTTCCACCTGAGGGTTCACCCTTACTATTGAGCTCCTTTAATGACATTGACATTTCAGAGGCCAGGCATGGTGGCACAGTTTTATAATCCCAGCTCTTAGGAGGCAGGAATATCAGGAGTTCAAGGTCACCCTTGGTTACTTCTGGGGTTGTCTCTTATCAAAATCATATGAAATGAGAGAAGTTGAGCAGTTATTTTTATCTGGTTGGTCTATGGGCATGTCTGAGAGATTGTCTTGATTGATAATCTGAGTCTCTTGGGATGTGTGCATCAGCAGAGGACAGCTTGTTGAAATTGGTTCTTTCTGTCTACCATGTGGGTTTTCGGGATAAATCTGGGGTCATCAGGTTTGGGGGCATCTGCTTTCCTCACTGAGACACCTTACCTATTATACTTTGTATAGGTTCTTTATTATCTGATTGTTGAGGTGTCGTTGGCCTATTTTCTCTTATATATACTTTCTTATATCTTTGAAAATACTTCAAACAGTTCATCTGTGTTCTTAATCTAGTAAATCTAACATCTGTACTTCATGTATATGGACCCTATTTTGTTTCTTTTGGTGTCCTATCATCTTTAGTTGAAATCTTTATATATATATATATAAACTTGGGATATCCTCTTCAGAGTTTTTTGTTGCTTTTTCTTATTGATTATTGACTTTGTGAGCCAAGTCTATATGGCTTGTGTTTTTGTCATGTATGGATACTAAAAACTTTTATATAGCTCTCTTAGTAGCCAATCAGGTAGTGATTAGATGGACATTTTGAAAACATTCAGGACCAGCGTTTGGTGAGCACGTCTGTGTGTACCTGTTAGAACGTTGCTTTCAGCACTTGGCCAGCCCGTCCACACCTGTGACTCCCCACTTTCTGTTTCTGCAAAGCATTGAGGTTAACCAGAGGGGAGTGATCTGGTCATCTCAGGTCTGACTGTGTGCTCAGGCCTGCATGCTGCCTTCTGGGTTCCCAGGAATGTGCCAAATGTCCCTTTAACAAAGCTTTGTCATTAGTCTTCTGTTCCCTCAACAGTGACCAACTGCCTTAGGCTTCTGTGAAGTACTATTTGGCTGTAATTCACTCTAACAAACACCTTATTTGGGAGGGGAGATGCTTTTCACATTGGATCAGCACCGTCCTAAATTACAGTAGGTTTCCACTTTCTAAAGTGAGGGAATTAATACATCTTCAGCATCATTATCATCATCACCACCACCACCACCACCACCATCATCATCATCGCCACCAGCAGCAGCAGCTTCATCATCATTAGATGGAGCTTTAAAGAAGCCTCAACCTGCTGGGCAGTGGTGGCGCATGCCTTTAATCCCAGCACTTGGGAGGCAGAGGCAGGCGGGGGGTGGGGGATCCTTATTTCAACATTTTCTGAATGTTGATTAATTACTTTGATCACTAACAGTGTCTTGACTCCCATGGACTGTTTGCTAAGCCAGCTCAGTTTGGTCACATGTTCACTCTGTCCTGAGGCATGTTACACATCCATCCTGTCACAGTGAGCTCTGTTGCTTCAAGAAGTCGGGGGCTGACTGCCAGCTGAGAGCCCAGCTTCACCATCTTGCTGTCCTCAGAGTCTAACATTCCTCTTACCCCTGTTGCCTGCTTTTCTGGCTGGGCTTATGCACCTAATTTTTATCATACTTTACCGGGCATATCTTTGTAATAATTCCTAATTCCATCATTCCAGATTGTAAACATTCTTGCTATTGAAAGCACCATCATGCTTCTTGGGTATGATTTCTTTCTGCCAAGAATGTTAAATAGATAGTTACTATGTATTAATCTCCATTTAAAAACTGATAATAAGGAGAGGGAAATGCACTTGCTTTTCCCACTATGCCTTCCCCAGTGGCGTGAAGTTCGAGGAGCGACTTCTGAGTCAGTCTTCATTTAGTGTGTTAATCTTAAGCCTGGAATTCAAAGGTCATGTTTGCTATCCAAGTCGCATGTCGAGGCTGTACCCTTCCCTGTCGATGAAAGCGATTTCAGCCATGGGTTTCTGTCATTGCCTTGCCTGGATGTCTGTGTATGTTGTAGCTTGTGTACTTGAACTTGACTACTCGGTTGTCATTTGTTTCAAGGTTTGCGGCAGGAAGCCCAGGATCGTAGTCTGTCATCTTGACCTCTGAACCATTTGGGTGATGTTTGATGTTGGGGACTTTGGTGCTCATCTTGGCTGTCTCTGGAACTCAGGGCCACTCATCCCTGGTAGGAAAGACTCCTTTATCTGGCACGAGGCTCTAGCCCGCCCTCCCTCTGCTGCCCTCTGCTGGCCATGCCGATCGACAGGACACTTGTAGTTCTGTCTCCCCAGCACAGGCTGTTTCCCTGGGCTCAAACCATCTCATGTGGGTGGCACTATTTCTGAATCCTAGTGAGTGAAGACGGACAGCCAGAGCAGGCTTGCCTGGAGGTGGTGTGGGTGGGTCTCCATGTGCTGCATTTTGAGAGCTGCCAAAAATACCAGTGAGCAATAATCCCTTCCATTAGCTCCTTTATGCATTACATCATCTCTTTGGGTCTGGAACAACAGTCTGTGTGACAGACCTTCTCCTCTTCTTGTGACAGCTGAAGGACTTACTAGGGAGGGGACCCCAAGGCTACAGGGAAGACAGCAAGGTGGAATTCCTTTGGCACTATTCAGACCTGAGTGTACCATTCTGTATGCGTGGTGGAAAGCTACCACATCTGGCTGATTGTACCGGTGGCACTTTGTATTCGTTTTGGAGCTGGTAGGAGCAACCCACTGCTGCTGTGCCTTGATGCACTTCTGTGGTGTGCAGAGGCCCTGGCTGGGACCAACAGGTGCCAGGGAAGATACAACTCACAACCTTCAGTTTTGTATGAACCCCAGCAGTGACTGCCGTTCAAAGGTTATTTCAGCTGGTGCTGGGCACACAGTGGGTAGCACTTGAGTCCTGGGAGGTGGGTGCAAAGAGGAGTACCAATGGACCCTTAGCCATTAGTCCAACCCATCCTCCTGCCTCTCTGACACTCTCTTTGGGTAGCATTGAACCTTCTCTTGTTTTGGTCCCTCTGGATCTGGTGACTTACCCCACTCTGGGTGGCTGGTGATTCCTAAGGTTCATTCAGAGTGTCTCATTCTCCCCGCATGAGGCAAAGGCTCACTGTCCCAAATGCCTTCCACAGCTCTCTGTCTGTCAGTCTAGCTGCCACTGAATCTGTCTTCCCTTGTCTGCCTCACTCAGAGGCCATGAGTCTGAGGTTTCCTTTCTCACTGGAGAGCATGAGGCCCTCAGAACCACGGGACCAGTAGAGGGGTGGCCCAGAGCTGAGAGTTTGACCATCTTCCAGGTTACTGGGCTTGTTAGATGGGACTTAGAAGACAGACTGTGCCTTTGCCACTCGGAACTCTATAACAGATAGCCTCTTCATTGGCTGGCACCCACCTTAGAGTTCACCACCATCCACCCTGGATGCAGCCTCACTAGAAGTGTGCCAGCCCCGTTTGTCCCAGAGATGCAAAAGTTGAACCAGGGAAAGTACATGCAGACAGCCTCGGGGGTTTCAGGTGCTCTTGACGCCATTCGGCCACTTATGCGGCATGCTATGGAATTGGNCATTGGCTGGCACCCACCTTAGAGTTCACTACCATCCACCCTGGATGCAGCCTCACTAGAAGTGTGCCAGCCCCGTTTGTCCCAGAGATGCAAAAGTTGAACCAGGGAAAGTACATGCAGACAGCCTCGGGGGTTTCAGGTGCTCTTGACGCCATTCGGCCACTTATGCGGCATGCTATGGAATTGGTTGGGACTTTTTCCCTCTCCTGCAAATAAGGCTTGCAAAGGGCGGCATTTAAGAACAGATTTCCGTGGCCCCCATAACTGAAGCCTCAGGTAGCTGACTTCAGGAGAAGCTGCGGCTGCATACAGAACCTCTGGGTGTGGTTTCCTTTTCTCTGCAGGCATCCTGCCAGGCCCAAGAGACAAATCCTTCCAACAGTCCCAGAAAGCCCTCAGCCTCATTCTCCTTGGTCTGAAACCGGCCACGGGTCACCAAGGAGACTCACCAGCATTGACTGGATTGATCATCTCAAGCCTGAGCCATCGGCTCCCATCTCAGGCTACACTGTGTATTAAGAGTGTGGCTTTGGCAGATTCCTATGGAATCTGGGCTCTCAACATAGTTTCCAGTTCTGTTCAAAGCACGGTCCCCTCTGTCCAGCGGTGCCTAAGAGTAGAACCCCTTTTGAATGAAGGGAAACCTAAACAATCATTAATCCATTACCCATGGGTCATCATTTCTAGGTGCTGCCTACCGTGTGCTGAATAGGGGCTGAAATTCCACCTCAGCTGGCCTTATTGACCTCCAGTGGCTCACTGGGAAAGCGTTGTGTGTGGGAGCAGAAGCCTTGGACATCAACCTGGTCCACTTGTGACTTGGATCCATCTCCCTTACTGTTCCCTTTCTGGTTTGGAAAGCTTCCCGCCGTCCCCTGCAGACTCTAGGTTCTGTGTGAAGAGCAGAGCTTCCAGGGATACCCAGAGCCTGCACTGTAAGAAGCAACTCTCAGAATGGACTGGGTCAATTCTGAGGGCCCCTATCTCATTTCCAGAGGTAGTGCTCCCTGATTCCCACCAGACAGATTCCTGCTGCACACGGTGGGCTTCCGAGCCTGCATGAGGCACGCACTGAATTCACGGCAGCAGTCGCTTGTCTCTCAGGGGAGCACTGCATGCTTACATTGGGGGTGTATCCCCACAGCACTAAGTTGGTAAGCATCAACTTAGGCTTACCTCATGTATCGAAGGTCACACCCAGAGCTCACGACACACCTCACTCCACCGTGGCTGTCACCAGAAATCACGTGGGAGCTTAAATGACCTGACACCCAAGTCTCACTGTGAGCTGAGTGGGTTTAAAGCCATGGTTCTCCCGAGGGTCCTGTTAGGGTTTGGATGTGGAGAGAGGCTGGGGGTGTGTAGGTCTCTGGCCAGCTCCTACCGGACTGCCCTCTGGGCTTCTGTCAGGGACACTGGGTGGGGTCCCTATTGGAGGCCTCCGAATCTTCCCTGGTGGGTGTTTACATTAACCTGTGCCAGGTCCTTCCATTACGGACTCCAGCCCATGGGGCTGCCTGTGGGTAGAAACTAAAACTGGATCCGTGGCCTCCCATTCCTGGAGTTTTTTACTTGGTTACAGGCAGGAACCTAGTGTACCCCATCTAACCTATCAGTCAGGAAGCCACTTGGACACCCAAGAGATGGGGGCAGGGCGTTCAGGGCATTCGGGGCGTTCGGGGTGGGTCAGGGTTTCTAAAGAGGAAAGTCTCCAGGCTGGGTTGCCTCTCTCTCAGAGCCTGAAACTCTGAAAAGGAACTCTCATGTCTCCTTAGCACCCCTTGGGGGCAGAGTCCTTGCGGGGAGCTTCCCCCTCTGAAGGCAGGTGATTTGTCAAAGTGATGTAAATGGGTACCTGTTCATAATGTCTAGGCAGGGCTCCATGTGGGGCTCTCCTGGTACCCCTCTTTCCCCCTCTCTACTTGGGGCCCAGAGCACAGATGCCTGTCCAACGGTACCTGCAGCTGTTTGTAGTACTCTTGCCTCTGGCTGGAAATCTGGTAAAATGGAGATATAGAGGAAGGACCTTTAGGGTACCTCTTCCCTAATGAGCTCATGCCAGAGGGCTTGGAAGCCTGCTGTGCTTCGGGAGCAGGCACCCCCAAAGAGAGTCCCATTGCCTATGGGACGTGGTACTCTTGTGTACCAGTGCCTCCTGTTAGTCCTACTTGCATGTGTGTGTGTGTGCGTGTGTGTGTGTGTGTGTGTGTGTGTGCGCGCGCACGCGCACGTGCGCACACGCACACGAATGTTTGCATTGTGTCAGGCAAGCACTCAGCCCCTGAGCCACACTCCCACCCTTCGTCTGCCTGGTGATGAAGGACTCTGTCACCTGGCTCAGGTGAGATGTTCCTAATGTTCATCCAGCTTCCATTCAAGGGGAAGACACGTGTTATTTAGAAGAGTTGAAGTATGTGGTAAACTGTGTGACCATCACACTTTTGCTTACTGGAAGGGGAGAAGTCCCCTGTATCCTTGTTTATTTATGGGATCCTGGCTGCCCTCCTTGGTCCCTTTCCTGTGCATCAGACAATGGAGGAATATAGTAGTTCTCCCTAGGGAGCATCGTGCCCACTGTGGTGACGCAAGTGACCCTTGCCAGTGGAGCTGAGCGCTGTATTTCTATCTTAGTATCTGTGCTGAACGTGGTGCCAGGGTGTACACAGATGCCATCAAGCATATTAGTACCATCTTTAGAGACTTCCAGTCTAACGGAGGAGCCAGCTGGACCCAAGAGACATTCAGTGCTGAGTGGCAGGGGCCATCAGCGTACTGTGCCCACCCCCGCTGAAACAGTTAGGAAAGGAGGAGGCTTGCTGCCTTTTTTAGGCCTTTGCAATACAGAGGCTGGAGTGATTTGGAATTATTAGGTGTTTGCACATAATGAGCCAATGTGTCTCCATATTGCTCCTTGTCCCCGCTCTCCAAATGTGATGCTTCGGAATCACAGAAGATGGAGATATTTATGTCACACCAAACTGTCCCAGACCACCCATTTTCCCACTTTCGCCCGCACGAGAGAGAAATAGTGGGGACAAAACATATAGAATTCTTCCGAAAGTGTCTCTTTAATTATCCATGTGGAGAGAGAGAACGAGGAGGGGGGATCGTCTCCAGAAATACCTTGCCCAATATTACCTCAGTGTGACGCATGTCGCTTGGATTGGTTGGCTGCTCTTTACTTCAAGATACGCCCCGGGATTGGGCGGTGACTTGTGGCTGCCAAAGACGTACGCGCACTAACCGGCGCACTAACCGGTGCGGGCGCTCGGACTCGGGAGCCGTGGGTGGGCGGTAACTTACGTGCCTGCACACTGAGTTGTTTACAACCGTCACTAGGTAACCCGCTCCCGCTCGGGAAGCGCAGCGGCTTGGGGAGGGAGCCACGTGGCTCCTAACATCTCCCTCTCTTTACTTTAAATAAAGGTCTGGCCTGGAGACGTGCAGTACATAATTGTCGCCAGAATAAAGAACTTAAACCCGATCAGACCGATACCCTTTTGCTGGGGGTGTCAGTGATCAAGGGCTAAATTTCTATGGTATCTTTTCACCCTACCAGGTGCAATGGATCAAGTCCTCTGGGTGCAAGGGCTGAAAAGAAAAAAGAGTGCCACCACGATATGTCACTAGCCTTACCCGTCACTGGGAAACTTCTCGCCACTAGCCCCCTGGCTTGGGTTGGTCTAGCGTTCACATTCATGAAATGGCAGGCAACAATTTCTTCTGCAAAATTAACTCCAGGGCGAGTGCCAGTTTTTACCTTTTAATTTTAACACGCTGAGCCACATCGGGAGAGGCTAACAAGCTGAGCCACGTATCGGGAGAGGCTTTTTGTCCTAGTGCTGCGAGCGCTTGAGCAATCACCACTTTGTCACGTTTTTGTTGGGTTCTGAGCTTGCAAACCATCCAGAACAAGCATTACGTCACAGCTGAAGGTAATGCAGAACAAGGCAACTACCACCCACACCTTAAAGAAAGAAAAGGTTAAAGATATAAAGGAAGTCCCCAAAGGCAATGGGTTTCAGCTGAGTCCCATTGAGCTGCCAATTCTGCCAGGGAAGTCTTCTGGGGAGTCGCTCCGCCCTCAACGACCAACTCCCTCTGAGGTAGTCCGACAGAAGACGGCTCCATCCCTCTATTTAGCAGGATGAGCAGAGCTGGTGGTTGGGAGGTCTAGCTGGATATCATCCTCTTTTGCTAGGATTCTTCGTGTCAGTCGTTCTGGCACCCAAAATGGATTATTTTCTTCCTGTGGGAAAACACAAACAGCTCCCCTGGATCTTATCAAAATAGGATCCGGGCCTTTCCATTAATAAATCAAGACATCTTTCCATTTCACCATCTCTTTTGGCCTATTAGGCCCTAAACAATGACGGTCGGCTGCTGTATGGCCTTGACTGTCAAGATTTAAGAAGTTAAGTGTGAAGAGAGCCATAGACACGGTTACCCTTGGCCTCCTCGACTCCCCCCTTTTGTTTTATTAAATAAGATTTGAGAGTGCGATGGGCCCGTTCTATAACGCCTTGTCCTTGAGGATTGTATGGTAGACCCGTTATATGGGTCACCTCCATTTGGCGACAGAATTGTCCAAACTTCTGAGAAGTGTAAGCTGGACCATTGTCAGTTTTAAGAATCTTGGGTTTTCCCCAAGTACTCCAAGCTTCTAGGCAATGCTGAATAGCATGTGCTGCCTTTTCTCCAGTTAATGGAGAGGCAAATATTACTCCAGAACAAGTATCAATAGAAACATGTAAATATTGCAATTTTCCAAAGGAAGGAACGTGAGTAACATCCATTTGCCAAATCTGTAGGGGCCTAATACCACGAGGGTTAATCCCTACATGTGGCATAGGTAAATATTGACAGCAATTTTGACATTGGACTACTATATCCCTGGCTTCTTTTCTGGTTATGTCAAATCTACGACGTAGTGTCTCAGCTGTCACATGGAAATTTTTATGAAAGTCTCTGGCCAAATTCAACTTTGGGGACAGAGCAATAGCAATTAACTTTGTGGCTCGATCTGTCATGAGACATTGGACCTGGTAGACCTGAGTGAGCCCTAATATGTGTAATAAAAACAGGGAATCTCCTATTGACTAGAGCAAATTGAATTTTTTGAAAAACTTCTACAAGTCTACTAGATGGCTTAATTAGGCCAGCTACTTCTAAAACTTTTACTGTATTTACTACATAAAGGGAATCTGAGACAATATTTAGAGCACCTGGAAAATTTTTCAAAACTTCTAAGTAATTGTCTATATGACCATTAAAGGAGGTAACTAACACCACCCAAACATCTGAGGTAGCAGTTAATATTTGAACCTGATGGGCAGTATAAGGCACTATTAGAACCTTAGGTTCCCTACCAAAATGAGTAATGGCTGCTTTTAGTCCACGTAGGGCAAGCTGAGCGACTGCATCTGGATACCATTCAATAATTTTTGCAGGGGATGCATTGGGATGAACCCATAATAAAGGCCCATCTTGTCATAACACAGCAGTTGGTAACTGTCTGGTCTTAAAAACACATAAGTCAAAGGCTTTGGTTTCATCTATGCGCTCTAACTGGGCATTCTGTAAGGCCTCTTCTATCAATCGTAAGACACGGCTTGTAGCCGGCGTTAAGGCCCTTGGTGAGGAAAAATGAGTATCCCCTTCTAAAATATCAAATAAAGGTTTTAATTCAGCAGATGGAATTTTTTTAAAAATGGTCTTAACCAATTTATGTCACCTAATAATTTTGAAAACCATTCAAAGTATGTAAATGGTCTCTACGAATCTCTAATTTCTGAGGAACTATTTTTTCTGAGTAAATAACTGTTCTTAGAAAGAAGCCTATTTCTGAGATTAGAAAAGTATAAGTCTCAATCAATCTTCTTGAGGTAGCAATCAGGGCAGAAAAGAACTTACGTGTCAGCAGCTGTTGGATGAATTCTTCTTGTCAGTTTCTGCAATATGCTGTGGAGAAAAACCTACACTCTCTCTATATAGACTAGAAGCATTATCTTGAGCCATCACCATTTGGGTGATGTAAAAGATGAATTCATATAGCCAATCACTCCTGTAAAGTCTTTCAATCTACCTGGGAATATGAATTTAGTACTGCATTGCTTTAGAGGTTATATCTAGGCGATGATCTAGAGCAATTTTTAAATATTTAAAGATAGTCCTTTTAACAGGACGGCATTTATTGGACAATTGCGAACTAGAAAATTAATATCTGAAGGTCAAACAATTTTAGCAATTGTCAGTTCTGAGATATACCTATATTGACTTAGTATACAACTTGACAAAATTTTAACCTTATAAAACACCATCTGTAGCATGCAATTTAATTATCTGTGCTGAGTTAGAAACCTCAAAAGAAAATATGTTTCAAATTTTAAATGCACCTTTTTTCATAAAGGGACTGCCTTTAAATACATAAAATGTATGGAGATCTAGAAGGTAAAGGCGTACACAAAACAATTTTTAATTTATCCTAGAAAAATGACTAAGCTAACACTTTGTCAGGTTTTTAAGACACAACTTTGATTTAATTCTCTAAAATCTAAAAATTTACCTTATTATTCTTAATAGTACTACAGTAGCCCTTAAATTTTGAGGTAAAGAATGATTTCACATTCAATGGTCATGATTAAAAGGAATAGCTAGTATTAATATCTATAAATTGTAACCAATATCAATCAAAAGGTCTTTTTAAAATTTCTGTAACGTTCTCCATATTTACCAATTAGCTTGTGTCCTTTTTAGATAATACCTAACAAAGGTTTAAGTCTCTTAATGACTTTCAATTAGGCCTTTTGCTAAGTTTCTTAAAGCTGTTGGAAATAAGAATTTTTGAAATGAATCACCCTTTTCCCTTTCAGACTTTCTGTACCATGACATTATCAGCATAATTAAACCCTAGCTATTGTCTTGAAAACTTTCTTAAGGAACAGTGACTTAACCCTGGATCTTCAATTTTAAAAGTCTGAGGCTCTAATAACTGAGCCATCCGGACTGCAACCTGGAGCCTGCTTTAAAACATAATGTAAGGCTATCAGTTGTGTCTAAAATCAAAAACCTTTTCTGGTTCGCTAGAACTCCTTAAAATTTGCAAGAGTGTAAAGCAGAAAGCAAGCCTTTCAATCAATAATAACCCTTTAAAATTTTAAGCAATCTAGCCTGGAAAAGTTCCTTTAAATTTTAGGGATGGTTGTGAGCCACCATGTGTTTGCTGGGATTTGAACTTATCACCTTCGGAAGAGCAGTCGGGTGCTCTTACCCGCTGAGCAATTTCACCAGCCCCTATTTTAAGTGTCCCTGGATCCTCGGTTTTAGCTGTTGGGAGCTTGCCCTGAAGGCAAGGATCAGGGAGGGGGTGAGGTGAAGTCTGTGGAACTGTAAGATCCAACCAGAAATACCCCTATTTCAAACACGGGCTGTTCATACACCCCACGAATCACGAGACCTATCTTGATGCAAAAAAGCATGAGGATTTTTAATCGGAGCTCCGGGACGACCCATATCCCACGCAGGGGACAGGGGGATCGACCTCGTGGCTCGAAAATCAGGAGCTTTTATAACAATGGGGTAGGGGGGGTTGGGGAAGTTGGCGCGGTTTCACATGATTGGCTAGTTCAAACATCAGCAAGAGTCCCCAGGTAGCAGCTATCCCGCAGGGGGTTTTCTTGTGTCAGTGGAGGCCAGGCCAAATGGCCCATTACTCTCTTTGCATACCTTTTTATCTCTATAATCGGTCAACAACTTTGTTTACTTGCCTGTACCTGCCTCAGGTTTTCTGCTGTTTAAACCCTAGGCCTCATATATTATTTTCTTTCAGAACAAAGAAACTCCAGGAGGCCTGCCAGTCAATTTACAAATGTATAATCGTGTACCTTTTAAAGTTTAACTTAGACCTAATTTCTAAAAGACTACTATTTAGTATAAAATCCCATAAAACACTGTATTCTAAGACCCTTTCTAGACTTGTTCCTATCCCGTGCTTGAAACGACCTCAGCACTATTTAAACATTATTAAATATCCTGGTGGCCTAACTCTCTGGGCAGCTTTTCAGTCACGTGCTGCGTGCGGTTAAAGCTGCTCTAAGCCTGGGGAGAAATCTTAAAGTTAACCTTTTTAAAACCTTTGTTACATCCTTTGATTAAGCCCATTAATTGTAAGCCTTTATCTATGACTAATTCCCATAGCACGTATTTTTACCTTTAAGACTGGTCAGAAATCTGAATGAATCACATGGTGAAACTTTCTCGCCAATTCAAACCTTTTCTAGCCACAATTTCAAGATAAACCCTGCTAATTCTTATACCCAATTGGAGCGAACAAACAAACACTTTTAGTCTTTCATCCCAGGACTAAGAACTTAACAATCTATATTACTGCACCTTCCTCTAAGTAAGCCCCAAGACCACATGTGGCCCCGCCGGATCCTGGGCAAACCTGCCTGCCCTTTTTCACCTCGTGGGGCTCATATTAAAATTAAGTCAGAGACCAACAGACATGCTTTTTGTAACCATTTTTCTTTTTTCAACACAGAACAAAACACCACTCACACAGATAAGACATGAAACACAAATATAGACAAACGATGCATCGTACATATAAAGAAAAAACTTCTCTGAGTTCCAGAGAGAGAGAATAAACCCAGGTGCGCCCAGGAATCCTCTTTTAAAAATTCACTTTCCTCTTCTCGGATCCAATTACCTTAATTCCCTTAAGATCTGTTCCCAGATCCAATTACCTTAGTTCCCTTAAGAAATCCGAAGCAGCATTTGTCAGGGCCAAGGAGACTCCTTGACTCCTGCCTCCTTTCTTTCTCTTCCCTTTTCTTATCTCTACCGGGGCATGCTTTCCCCCCCTTTTTCTTCTCCTTAAACTTAAAGTCTCAGAGAGGCCTGATTGCTTAAATATTTTTCTATTTCTATGAGCTCCCATTACCCTCTTTCGCTCTATTTCTGGTATGTGATTCTCTAGTTCTAACGCCCTCTGTCTTGTCTTAACCGTTGTGCTAAGGAGAGCTAGCACTGTCAACACCCTGATGACAACTTTCACTATGTTACTCAACTGGGAGGTTAAACGATGTAAATCAAGGTCACACATACCTCTTAGAGCTTTCTTTTTACCCACTCGCGGTTCTGAATTCTGGCTCTCTCTCGGTGCCAGCGATGGTCGTTTTCTCTTCCCGGGAATTTTCGGCACCAGCTGTCCCAGACCACCCATTTTCCCACTTTCGCCCGCGCGAGAGAGAAATAGTGGGGACAAAACATATAGAATTCTTCTGAAAGTGTTTCTTTAATTATCCATGTGGAGAGAGAGAACGAGGAGGGGGGGATCGTCTCCAGAAATACCTTGCCCAATATTACCTCAGTGTGACGCATGTCGCTTGGATTGGTTGGCTGCTCTTTACTTCAAGATACGCCCCGGGATTGGGCGGTGACTTGTGGCTGCCAAAGACGTACGCACACTAACCTGTGCGGGCGCGCGGACTCGGGAGCCTTGGGTGGGCGGTAACTTACGTGCCTGCACACTGAGTTGTTTACAACCTTCACTAGGTAACCCCCTCCTGCTCGGGAAGCGCAGCGGCTTGGGGAGGGAGCCACGCGGCTCCTAACACCAAACCAGCCTCCGGTTCTGAATCACACAAGGGCACTTTGTCAGAGGATCTTACCAAATGGCTCAGACAAAATGAACTCTTTGGGAATAATTTTTATCTTAGCTGTTTAGAAGAAAGTTTAACATGACTAAGGCTTCTAAAACAGAAGTGCTATGTGCTAAAACTGTGGGGAGGGGGGAGAGAGACGAGGAGGGGGGNGGGGGGGGGAGGAATGGCTGATACAGAGTGAGGATTGTGAAGGAGCCGTATCGAACACCTCTAGTCTGTAAGCCTATTAAACACATTTTAATAAAGTTTGAACAAAAGTACCCCATATTAATAAACCATGTTTCTCTCAAGACATGGGCCATTAAATGAAAATCTCAGTGCCGGGCAAGCCCCTACAAGTTACCGGTCTGAGAGGTTTCTGAGATGCGCACAACACAGCCTGTTGCTATTGCTCTTGGCTGCCACTGTCACTGGATGGCCAGATATTATTGCTGAATATACCACATACTTTGGTTATAGGACACAGAAAAATCAACCTCAAAGTGGCAAAGACACTCCATGCCGGCCAGATTTACAGTCCCAGAAAGTGCTGTGCCGGCCGCTAACGTACAACAGACATAAGTGGCCTTACCCAACGCTGTCCCTGCATGGTACAATGTAGACCTAGCTGTGCCCACTGGTTAACAGCGGTAAGATGGTTTATGGTGTTAACCAAGTGTTGTCTTGATTGGATTTGAGGCTTCCTTCACAGGAGGGATTTCATGCCTGCTTATGTAAATGTGGTCAGAATCTATGACCAGAGACATCGTGGGTCTTGGTGGACAACTGTTGACGTTGCTTTTTCTAAATGGTCACTTTGTCAGACTGCATATTTACGTTTATATCCGTATCTCTGAGTTTCTCCCACACTTGGTCAGAGAAGCATGTTACTGCAGGGAGTGGTAGTCAATGCAGAGACCCTTTGCTGTTCAAAGATAACTGACCGGGCGTGCCTAGCTATAGATGGAACAGCTATCAGATATTCCCATATCCCCTGCACTGCCAGAGACCATCACAGAAGAGGGAGCATAAAAATGCAAAAGACTGCCATGCAGTGCTGTCTCTTGGACATGATAACTATTACACACAGAACTCAACAACAACAGTTCAACCAGCACAAGACGGAGTCAGTTAAAATCCCCAGCTCGGAGCAAGGAGAAGCTCCCTGGGCCCCACCCCTACTGACAAGCTAGAGGCAGATGATGGCTGCTGTGAGGAGACTCACTTCTTCAAATGAGTGTGACCACTGGTGACTTCTCCACAGCCTGGGGGATGAACCCATTCCCACATGCAGATATATGGGCAATAGTAATTAGACTCAGTGGGTTAAAAATAATTATTTAGGGAAGACATGAAGTTGGGAGGGAGACTAGATATGGGGGTCTCAGGGAAAATTTGGACGTGAGCATAGGGTGGCTATGATGGAGATAAATTATTGTGTGTGTGAAATTTCCAAAGAATACAGTTTGTCTGTTTTTTAAAGATTTATTTATTTATTTATTTATTTATTTATTTATTTATTTATTTTGAGTACGCTGTAGCTGTCTTCAAACACAGAAGAGGATATCAGATATTATTACAGATGGTTGTGAGCCACCATGTGGTTGCTGGGAATTGAACCCAGGACCTCTGGAAAAGCAGTCAGTGTGACTCTTAACCACTGAGCCATCTCTCCAGCCCTGTTTGTTTATTTTTTAATGAATGCAGGTTTGCTCTCTGCTGACTGCTCTCTGATGAGGTTTACTGAATCATGAAGTGTTTAGCAAGCCTCTGCTGAGTGTAGAAATTAGGGCATCAAAGATAAAAGAACTCAAAGTCCAGGAGAGTGATGTGTACAACCCAAAATGCCAGTAGGTAGAGAAGCTTGCCGTTGCCCTGGGAGGGAAAGCATTTCTTATGGCCGAGCTGCTGGGCAAGGCTGCCTGGGTGTGTGGGCAAGTCAGAGGGCTCAAGCTTCCCCTGGAGGCCATGCAGAACACTAGGTGTGGCAGTCGGGGGACCTCAGCAAGGATGGTAGGAGGGGATTTGTGGTACTGCCATGAATGTTCATTTTTCTGGACAACAAATACACACACACACACACACACACACACACACACACACACACACATATATATATATATATATATATATATATATATATATATATATGACTTATCTCAAGCATGTGTCATGTGTTGTCTAATTAAAATAGCTTTACATAAAAAGAAGTCTATGCTGGGCTAGAGAGATAGCTCAGTCAGTAAAACGAGCATGAGGAATTGAGTGTGGTTTCCAGAACCCACATTTAAGAAGCCATGTGTGGTGTTCCAATGTGCTCGTAGTAACAAAGCGGAAGAGGTGGAGACAGGGGACCCCCCCCCCCCACTGCTTGCTGACCAGATACCCTGGCCTACTTGTTAAGCTCTGGACTAGTGAGAAATTCAGTCATTTTAAATAAATAAATAGATAGATAAATAAATAAATAAATGGATAGCACCCGAAGGAGCATACCTGAGATTGTCCTCTGGGACACATGTACACATGCACACATACATATGCAGACACACCTATGTGCAATGCCCACCCCCACCCCCCCCACACATGTACCTATGTGTGTTCACGAATGCAAAACAATCTGTGCCAATTTTATAGTCTTCCAACTTTTTAAAAAGCATTGTAACAGAGTCCAAGCAGCGTATACCACATGGGCAGAGGCAAGCTGTTTGTGTCTGACACTCAGCTTGTGAGATAAGAAGGCTAGAATCCAGTCCTACAGATATATCCTGACTTCTGCTAACATTGGTCACAGGTTTATAGCCATGAATGGGTCTGAGCAGCCGNGGCAGCTGTGAAGAGGAACAGTGTGGGAAAGGACATTACCCTGGCTTTGCTCTGTATGTGTGTAATCTCTACATGGTGATTACACAGCTGAGAATGCCCTGTGTTACATGTGCCCAGGGAGAGAGAAATGGAGGGTTCCCTGGAGTTGGGGGTGTCAGGAGGCTTTGCCTTCCTGTCCTGTGATCTGAGAGATGGAGTTGGGGGTGATAATGGTTCCTCAGTCTATCTGTGGCTCCATCTGGAAGCAGCACTGTGGCAATCAGAGAGAATGAGCCTTTCTTTGTAAAAAGCAAAGCAAAACAAACAACAAAAATAACCACATCTGTCACTTGTACTTGGGCTGCCTCTAAAGGTAGGATGGTGGTAATATCCGGTGACAGTGGGAAGCTGGCCTCAGGCCAAACAGAAGACAATACTGGTTGCATCTGCTCTTGCCTAGGAATCTTCCATGGAGCCCCAACCCCCTCATTTCTACAGTGGGGATTTCTCAGGGGCCTGAGAGGAGGCCATAGCACTTGGTCCCATCTTTAAGTAGTTCTTTAATGGTTTCCTTTGGATTCTGGCAGAGGGTAGAGTGCACTTGGCATGTTGAGGGTAACTGACCCCATGTGGCCTGAGGGGGAGCAACTTCTGCAGTCTCCTTTATTCCAGGAGGGAACTACTATAGAGCTTTCTCCTCTTCATCCTCATCCTCCTTCTCCTCTCCATCCTCTTCTTCCTCCTCTTCCTTGTCCTTCTCCTCTTCCCCCTCCCCCTCATCCCCTTCTCCTTTTCCTCCTCTTCCCCCTCCTTCCCGTCCTCCTCCCCTCCTCTTCTTCCCCCTCCCCTCCTCTTCTTCCCCCTCCTCCCCCTCCTCCTTCTCCTCTTCTTTCTTTCTTGGCTCATGTTTCTTCTCATCCTTGTCGTCCTTTTTTTTTTTTAATCTTATTTTATTTTAGAGTATGAGTGTTTTGCCTGCATGTATGTATGTTGTGCACTTGGTATCCAGGAAGATCAGAAAAGGCATTGGATCTCTTAGCACTTGAGTCGCGGTAGGTTGTGAAGTGCCCTGTGGCTGCTAGGAACTGAATCCAGGCGCTGTGCAGGAGCAACCACCCTTGATCCATTTCTCCCGCTCTCCTCTCAGGTTTCTCCACCCAAGTAATACACCCCTAGAAAGAACAATGGAAGCCTGTTCATAGGACAGGGCCTTATGGGAACTCTTCACATTTGGCTCAATATGTGTGCAGTCTGTGGCAAATTTGCAGTTCTTTGTGACAGCATTTTTGAGATATGAAATAAAAGCAGGATATGTAACAAGTCAGGAGCTACTTGTAAAGGTTAATATGAGCAGCATCCATCCAAGGGACGATTCGGAAGCTAACTTGTGCATAAATGATATCGTAAACATCTCTTGATTAGTTTTTTTTTTTTTACTTATCTAACTTTGCCTCTGTAAAATACTTAGACCCCATAAATACATTTTCTCCCTCCCAGTGTTGTTTCAACAGTGTGAACGTTCAGAATTTTAACACGAGGTAAAGCGCATAGCAATGTAGAGATGGCCATGCCTGAGTGAGAGTTACCTTCCGAGGGGTTGGCTGTATGTGGTGGTACATGATGTGAGGTTCCTTCAGCCTATTTTCCAAATGATGACGCCGGGGGCTGCGTTCCTGCCCTGGGCCACTCCGGTTTGGGCCCTGTTTCCTCCCTCAGGTCAGAGCACAGCTACTGCATGAGGCATGCAAGGCGGGCTGTCCCAAATCCAAGGTTCCCGGCTGCTGAGGGCAGGCAAACCAGTCTCGTCTGCAGCACAGTGTGCAAAGCCTCTCCAGGACTGCGTCCCCTTCAGCTCGGTGGCAGAGATGATATGTCCCCAGTGTGGCGTTAGGACAAACTCCCCAGAGCAGAAATGACTGAGCCAGCCGGATGAGGCTCTAGAAGGCTTTTGATACAGACTATCAGATTGCCGGCCCCAAAGGGATGGAACCTAACTGGTCCCTCAAGCACTTGGCCAGTGTTTTTTAGCAGGTTGCTTCCATCTTAGGATAGACAAGCACTCGGTCATGGACAAGTGCCTAGTGATTCAATTGGTTTGCCAGCTTCTAGAATTTCCCCAAGTTTTTCTTCTTTCCTAATTGTTCTCAAATCCTGTCACATGCTTACTAGAAACACTCATTAATAATCTAAAAGTGTATCTAAATAGTAAGTTCTAAGAAAGATTCAATTTTCTGCAGACCTGTTTTTCCCAGGGAACAGCTGTTGATTCCACTCTTGTTTACAGCAGCTCTTGTTCCAACTCTAGCTTTCAGAGAGGCCTTTAACAGAGAGAAACATAAGTATAATGTGGGTAGCGGATTTCTACCCAGGGCAGTGGAGGCTCAGTCCAGGTCATCCAAGCTCTGGAACTTTGTCAATCAGTGCCTTCAGGACTCTTGGCACTGCCATAAGGTCACTCATTTTATATTTTAAAATTACAAGGAAGTAAAAATAGTAATAATACACAGATAATAATACTCAGCTTGCTGACTGCCATTTTGAGGGTAAGCTTCTTTATTTAGTGTTCAGTGTTTTATATCTGACTCTTACTAGACAAATGGCCAGTTGGTCACCAGAGGCCAGACCAAAACCTCTGGCCAGACAAATGCAGCCCCAACCAGATAAACCTAAATGAATAATCCTTAGCGACATGAGGTCAGGACTAAGGAACGAGTCTCTACAAGGTTTTGAGACCATGTGAAGCTGAAGAGCTTGTCACACACAGAGCCCTTGGGGTTGGACTACAGGGTGGATTGTTTCAGCTGGTAGATTGTGAGGAGCCACAGCTCCTGCCACCTCCTGGCCACACATGTAACTTCTCTTTTCCTCGAGAGGGGACGAGATGGGTGGTTTTCTTCTGGCCAGTAGAATGTGACCTAGATGAAGAGTTATCCATGACTGTTTTACAAGCTTAATGGTGTCCATTCTGCTAAAGCCCCCCAGCGCTGGCTTTGAAGAGGTGACTTGCCCGTTCTACAATCACAAAAAATTGAATTCTGCCAACAAGCTCAGAATCTGGAAGTAGATTTTTGCTCACTCTTAACTCTAAGAACCAGACATTATCAGCAGGAAGTATTTATTGCAGCTCTGTGAGACACTAAGCCATTGGTTTTCAAAGGAAGTCAGTCCTTTGGGGATGAAATGACCTTTTCCCAGGAGTCATCTAGGACCATTGGGAAACACAGATATTTACATGATGATTCACAACAGTAGCAAAATTACAGTTATGAAGTAGCAACAAAATAATTTTATGGTTGGGGTCACCACAGCATGAAGGACTGCATGAAAGGGTCGCAGCATCAGGAAGGATGAGCACCGCTGGTCTAAGCAGTCTAACAGCTGGGCTCTGACCACTCTGCAGCCTCACAGAAACCATGAGGAAACGCGTGCTTTAAGCAGCTTTGCCTGTATAACAACAGAGAGCTGCCCCCGAGGCCTATGCTCTTGACTGTTTCTTCTTTAGACATCTTCATTTCTAAATATTCAACTTAACAATCCTTCCAGTGGTGGGCCGCTGAAATTAAGATGATTACACGAACTGTAACTCTTTAGAGAAAACAAAACAAAGCCAATGTAGTTTCTCCTGATCTCTATATTAACATTAACACCAAAGGGATGACATAGAACAGTTCCCATGTATACAGTATTTTCCAAGTCCACTGTAGGCAGGGGTATGCTTGTGGCACTAAATGGGCAGGTTTCTCTCCAACTAGACACCATTTCAAAGTGGTCTTTGGGCTCCTGTTTCCTCTAGGCCACACATATACCTGACATTCAATAATTAGAAAATTAAAACTGCAATTGGCTTTCAGCTCATTAATAAATAAAAGCCAATTTCAGGCTTGTAGTTCAATGACACTTTTTCCTTGAGAAGTACTCAACATTAAGACCTGTGCCAGAACACTGGAACCAAAGAGTTTGCAAACGTTGGTGTGGCCTGAGCTGAAAATTACCAAGGACAAAGCAAAGTAAAGGGCACAAGAACACAGGCTCTCCTTGAATGAGCTGTGTGGGCTTCCCACTACTGAGTCTCCCCTAGAATTCTTATGACTTCTCACTTTTCCAGGTATCTGAAAAAGGAAGGAGATGAAAGGATTCTCCTCTTGCATAGGCAGTTCAGCAGTTAGGAGTTCACACTGTTCTCCCAGAGGTCAATGCTTGGGTCTCGGTGCCAATGGCCCCTGGACCTCCAGACCCAGGGTATCTGGCATCCTCTTCTGGTCTATTCACACACCTGCACTAATGTGCACCCCCTCCCTCAAACAGACACACATACACAGACACGCACACATATTACTAAAAGTAAATGTTTCTTTTCTTATTTTTATTTATTTTATGTATACAAGTACACTGTCAGTGTCTTCAGACACACCAGAAGAGGGCATCCGATCCCATTACAGATGGTTGTGAGCCACCATGTGGTTGCTGGGAATTGAACTCAGGACCTCTGGAAGAGCAGTCAGTGCTCTTAACTGTTGTGCCATCTCTCCAGCCCCAAAATAAATGTTTCTTAAAAATAGATTCCTTATTTATGTAGGGATTTAAAACAAGGGCATTGTGAGTTAAGGAACAGACTTCAAAGAAGTCATGTAAAGCAAATAGACACACATACACATAATTAAAAAAAAAATCTTTAAAAGAATGTGAGACTTCAGGCTGGGGAGATGGCTCAGCAGTTAAGAGCACTGACTGCTTTTTCAAAGGTCCAGAGTTCAAATCCCAGCAGCCACATGGTGGCTCATAACCATCTGTAATGAGATTTGATGCCCTCTTCTGGAGTGTCTGAAGACAGCTAAAGAGTACTTACATATAATAAGTAAATAAATCTTAAAAAAAAAAAAAAAAAAAAAAAAAAAAAAAAAAAAAAAAAAAAAAAAAAAAAAAAAAAAAAAAAAAAAAAAAAAGAGGGCTGGAGAGATGGCTCAGTGGTTAAGAGCACCGACTGTTCTTTCGAAGGTCCAGAGTTCAAATCCCAGCAACCACATGGTGGCTCACAATCATCTGTAATGAGATCTGACACCCTCTTCTGGTGCATCTGAAGGCAGCTACCGTGTAGTTAGATATAATAATAAATAAATCCTTAAAAAATAAAATTTGAGATATGCACATGAAGTCCAGAAGATAACCTGACTTGCCATTCTGCAGGTACAATCCTTTCGTTTTCCTTGAGACAGGGTCTCTAATGGGCTTGTGGCTTGGCAAGTAAGCTACGCCATGCACTGGCCTCTCTCTACCTCCTCAGTACTGGGATTAATGAGGGAGCACTGGCATGGCTAGCTTTTTAAAAACGTGGTTGCTGGGGAACAATCTAGGTCCTAGGGAATCTTAGGGTTTTACTGCCGTGAAGAGACCATGATCAAGACAATTCTTACAAAGGCAAACATTTAATTGGAGCTGGCTTACAATTTCAGAGGTTCAGTCCAGTATTGTCATGGTGGTGAGCCTGCCAGCATCCAGGCAGACTTGGTGCTGGAAGAGCTGAGAATTCTACATCTCGATCCAAAGGCAGCACCAGGAGGCTGTCCTCTGTAGGCAGTGATGAGGCTGCTTTCTCCCACACTGGGTAGAGCCTGAGCATAGGAGACTTCAAAGACCACCCTCACAGTGACATGCTTCCTCCAACAAGGCCACACCTACTAATCGAGCCACTTCCCATGGGCTTGGCATCTTCAAGCCACCACACAGGACGAGCACTACTGAGCTCCCTTTCACCCCACATTTTTCTTTAAATAGTAAGCTCAGGTATTGATATCCAGGATCCTTACAAATCCAAACACTACATTTTAGAGCTTAAACCAGAATGGCCTGCTGAGTAACTGCTAAAGCACCTTACACATCCCTGCTCCAGCAGGAAAAATTTACACAGAAGTGAGTGTTTTACCTAGGCAGACTGCAATAATATGGTTCCGGCCAAATTAGACCTATAATTCGAAAACACATACTTCTGTAATTTAGGGATGAGATGAACCCAATTCTGGGCAGGAGGCAGGGAGTGGCACTCAAGCCACACCCTGTGCCTCAGGCTTCTGGCTGCACCTTTGGTCTTTTGGCCAGCTTTGGAATTCCTCTACAGCTGCATTCACTCAAAGAACCTGCTACAGCTTAAGGTTGCTCCCCTGCTGCTGTTTGCTGAAAACTGATCTTCAGTGTAGTAGGATGATTATGAAGTTGGCTTAGTGGAAGGGGACTGACTGACCTTGGGACTGCTCAAGGCTTAATGCCACCTTTGAGAGCAGGTTGTCACAAAGTGAGTGTGCCTCTTCCTTCAGTCTCTCACTTATTCAATCTTTAGTTAAAAAATGATGTCGTCATTTTCCTCTTCAACCCCTCCTGTTTATTATTCTTACACAGATATTATACACAGGGAAATAAAGGTGTAAATGTTTACACATGACCTGCTGCGTCTGTTTGGTGCTGCTTGTGAGTTTATTTTAGGGCTGAGCAGTTTGTATTGGGTAACCAACTAGGGGGCACCTTTTGGGGGGAGAATTACTCTATTTTGGCAGTCATTAGTTGCTGCAATTGTCTAGGGGTGGGACACCTGCCCCACCCACAGGATTTCCTCCATGTTAGCCTGTCTACTGGTGGTGTTGTTATTGTTTAGACAGCCATATATAGTTGAAGTATTGTGGGTGTAGCCTCCCTAGCACTTCTGAGACAAAAATCTCACAGCAAACTTCTTGGCCTTCCGGCTCCTATTTTTCTACCCCCACTTCTAAGAGGTTCTGTGACCTCATGAGCAGAGCTGCACCGTGGGTGTACTGCCTGTGACCTCATGAGCAGAGCTGCACCATGGGCAGAACTGAACTCCCATGGGCAGAGCTGAACTCCCATGGGCAGTCAATCACCTCACTGGAGGAATCATGCCTGGTACTATAAATCTAACCAACTACCGATGGCTAGTGAGGTCATGGGACACAGAGGACCTTCTGTGACCACACTACTAGAACTATTTAATTTCTAACTGCATTCCAGAATGTATCCATCCTACCATAGCTAAATGAAGCTCTCACTCAACATCAAAGACGCCTCTCTTTGCAACAAAGGGACCATTACAGGAGGCCAGAACTGGTCTCTTGGGTTTGTTTGAGACAGGGTCTCGCCATAGTCTTGGCTGGCCTAGAACTCAATATATAAACCATGACCTTAAACTTATAAGGTATCCCCTTACCTCAGTCTCCTGAGTACTAGGATTAAGTACCTGATTCTTGCTTCCTATCTTGCCTGTGACCTCTTCTACCACTAACATAAAAACTGTGTCATGTCCCCTATCATGTGTGGCATGACAGGGTACCCTTCAGGAGGTCCTCAGGAGATATACTGCCCTTGCTTGGACTCATCAGAGCTCAGAACCAAGATAAACCTCCTTGCACAATAAGTTAGCCAAGCCTTGAGTATTTGGTTACAGCAACACAAGACTGACTACTACATAGTCTCTCACATCTATAGAATTCAGTAAGAAAGCAGTTGAAGAAGATAACAGTTTCTACAAGGAGACAATGATGATTGTTAGAGTTAGGGGCCTAATGGTAGATATTTGAACAGTGCTATTATTGCCCACTGTGGAGTAAAATCCTCAAGGGACAAAGGGAGAGAACTGAACAAAGTGATGGTAGCATCATGAACATACAGTTTAATGAGAACAGTTTCCTCAGTAAGTGCATCTGTGAGCTGAAGCTGTGTGGCGTCAGGACTTTGCTTCCTGCTCCACAGGCTTCAGATGCCACTGCACGACCAACTCCCCAGTGCTCTTGAGGCATGTGCTGGACATGGTCTCTTCTGTGGGAAGTCCCTGTGGCAGCTTCAGGGGCTGGATGCATATCAAGTGTTTAACCACTTTCAGCTTTGCATTCACTGATGGGATGTTCTTGTGAATTTGAGGGCTGTGTGCCTAGGAACAAAAGGAGCAATATCACAGATCAATTTAAAAGGCAGTGGTACCATTTCAGAAAAACATCACATTGAAGGACCATGTTCTGTATACTAACTTATAAATAGGTCACACTAAGTGACACATTTAAACATAAGAGATAGCAAATGCACACAGTGTAGGTTTTAAAGTATGAGCCTGCAGCCGACAAGACTCTGAGGTGGTGATCAGGATCGCTGCATACCTTCTGTAGTCCGAGCATCTTGATGGTATCTTTTTCCCAGTATGGACGCCTCTTTGTACTTCTTATTCTTGTGACAATGTGCAGTTTATGAGGGTTCTGGGGGTCCCCACCGTACTTTTCATGATCTTCAGGTTTAGGCAGGAACACCTAGAAAAGGAGAATTATGACTGGTAACTCTCCCAACTTACAGTTTTATATATTGCCTATGCCTTAAAAAATGGACAAAACTGTACAAAAGTTCATGATGATCCCGACCATAATCTTTCTGTTATCCTTAACCTCGGCCTGAACAGTTTAGAGTCTGAGAATTACATACTTTAGCTTCAGACTTTTACAACAGGACAGTCAACCAGCACGATTATTGTAAACAATCTCTCCAGAGCTGACATCCTGAATTGATGTTATGTGGTAAATTTTGCCCTCTGTATTCTATCACTCTGTATTCAGGTGATACTGGAGAGACGGCTCAGCAGCTAGGACAGTGGCTGCTTTGTGGAGGCCCTGGCTCAGTCCCCAGCCCCACATGGTGCTCCCAGCCATTCACATTCCAGTTCCCAGGACCTGCTGCTGTCTTCTCACTTCCCTGGGTACCAGACCCTCACATGATACACAGACATAGAGGCAGCCAAAGCACTTATACACATAAAATAAAAATTTAAAGATCTGAAAATAAAGTAAATAAAAATATAGTAGGGGAGGAAACCTGTACAAAAACATTCCCGTCCAACAAAATGACCTCTCCAGCAGCTTGACAAGGTTAAATGGCCTTTCTTTCTTTTTTTTTTTTTTTAAAGATTTATTTATTTATGTGAGTATACTGTAGCTGTACAGATGGTTGTGAGCCTTCATGTGGTTGCTGGGAATTAATTTTTAGGACCTCTGCTCACTCTGGTCACCCCCGCTCACTTGGTCCCTGCTTGCTCTGGCCCAAAGATTTATTTATTATTATACAGAAGTACACTGTAGCTGACTTCAGACACACCAGAAGAGGGCGTCAGATCTCATTACATGTGCTTGTGAGTCACCATATGGTTGCTGGGATTTGAACTCATGACCTTCAGAAGAGCAGTCAGTGCTTTTACACACTGAGTCATCTCACCAGCCCAAGGCTAAATGGTCTTTGCTGTTCAATTGTACTACCAAATATCTCCCCAACACACCAAAAAGAGCTATACACAAGTACACAAGTACACAAGTACTTGTACAGCTTCATTACTGCCCCACGCTGGAATCAAGCAGGTAAGCACATAAACAAACTACATAAACCTGCATCATGAACTGTCAACAAGAAAAGATCTGTACGAAGCTAATATACAGACTGTACGATTCTAACTATGTGGGATTCTGGGAAAGTTAAAACCAGAAAGTGATTTAAAAGGCTGCTAGGGTCTAGAGCCTGGGAGGTGGGACACAGTGACATGTAGGGCAGTGNTTGGCTACTTCCTAAACCAACACCACACAAAGCACAGTGAGTGTCCCTAGTCCTAACAGCACCACCAGGTCCAGCTCTCACCTCTTGATTTTACTGCCCAATCCTCCTTTACTTGTACAGTTGGACACAGGGATTCACTGCAGTCTTTCTCTTCCAGACTTCCCTGAACTACAGAACTGACCCAACAACTAGAGGGTAAGTCTAGACAAGGTAAGAGAAGGGAAACCTGGTCCTGCATATGCCAGAAACCCTGAGCTTCTGGTCCCGCTTCCTTTGCTTACAACACTAAGAGGTGAGACACACATCTTCCCAGAGGGTCAGTTTTCAAAGTACCCAAAAGGAGACCATATTGAATTCATGAGCCAAATGGAAGTAGCTGACATTTCCATCCCCACAGCCAAGAGGTGTTCTGTATGGAGTCCTAGCATATCTCTGGGTCTGTACCCAGTCTGGTCAGTATGTATACATTAGTCATCCCAATGTACTCTCTAAACACTAGGAGGAGATGCTAACATCTCTTTTCTTCAGGAGAGTGCATATCTTCTACTTTTTCTATGTTTATCTGACTGATTGAAAATGTATTCTTTTCATAATTGAAGGGTTTCCCCTAAAACTGTAACATTAAAACAGACCAAGGGCAATCAGCAGTAGCCTTTTCATCGGCTTAGTCTACAGGAAAAGGCATTTTGGGGTTGGAAATCTCTAGGAAAATAGCACATAGAGCAGAAATGAACAAGGGCCGGGTATAGCTCAGCTAGAGTGTATGCCAGTGCTCATAAGGCTCTGAGCTCTCGCACCACAAATGCAGCAGACCTAAACCAACTAATTTACATCAGAAGGACCTTTTAAAAAAATTCACTTGCTTTTGTGTTTTGTAATAACAAGAGGAAAAACTAAAAGAGCAAGCTCTTAAGCTGAGGATGTAGCCCACTTGGCACAGTGCTTGCCTGCGTGCACTTGGGAAGTGGAGGCAGGCAGAAGTTCAAGGTGAGTTTGAGGTCAGTAAGAGAAAGCCATGGAAAGTTAAAGCTTACCTATAGTCTGCCTGGAGGCCTCTGGAACACGGAGCGCAGAACTCCAGCCATGGGTGTGGGAATTCTCTCTTTAGAGGCTGAGGAGTAGGAAATACACCCCTGGTCAAACACACTGCAGATGGGCACGTCTCCCCTTCTGTATCGGTAAGACCTCAGTTGTCATTATACATTAAACAATCCTATTTTCATCTAGTGAGCTTAGTGTCTGCTTTCATCCCACAAAACTGGGAAATGGAGTTTTCTATCACCCAAAACTTATCACAACAAGTATAAATAATATTTGATCATTTTTCTTTGTCAGAGAAATCACAGAAAATGCAAAACTAGACAGTACTGAAGAAATTCTACCTCTTAGAATCAGAACCAAGTGCCCTCTTATTTTACATATGAGGAAAATGACTTCCAGAAAGCAATCACTTCCCCAAGGAATCTAGCCATTAAGAGAGTATGTACAGATAGGCATTGGTGGCACATGCCTCTGACCCTACACTTGGGAAGCCTGGGACAGAAAGAAAAGTCCTCCCTTTCAGACTCCTCATCTCCTCTCAGGAACCCTGCCAACCACTGGGGTTGGCATGTATGTATACATGGGCTCACTTTGTTTGTTGAGAGGACAATTACACCAGCAGCTAAGAANACACTTTGTGCTCAGATAGTGACTTTAATAGCACTTGCTTCAAGGGAGCAATTAGGGCTCCTTCAAGAGACAGCTGACAGTCTGCTGCAACCTGAGGAATCGGGAAGTAGCTACTCAGAAATGCAAACCCAATGGAGCATATTAAAGGGATACAGACACAACTGAAACAACTCCCAGTGGCCATACTGGAGTGACTATAGTTAAACAAACACACAACCAAGTTTCAGTTTATAATTGGGACCTACACTGTCATGGATCAGTCCACACTTACATACAAGTAAAGGAGCCAGAGCACTGCTCCCAGGAGTGCTGTACACAGCAGGGCGGCACCATTAAGGAGAACAAACTGACATGTAACACTACCTCCACCAGGAGATCAGGGATAGGTAACGCCAAGGGTGATCAAAGTGGACAGCATTCCAGTCAGGGCTACACAGTGGGAACCTATCATAAAACCAAAAAAACGTTGCTAGCACCTATACTTGATCTCAGGACATGTAATGAGATGACTTCCACCACAAAGCTGATACATTTAACTCCACTTAGGAGAAAAACCACCGCGGACTGAGGGTTTTTGTGTGTGCTAGCTAATTTTATGTCACCTTGCCATAAGCTCTGCCTGAGTTCCTGTCCTGACTTCCTCAGTGATGGACTATGATGTGGAAGAGAGATGTGTCTCTCAAAGGAAAATACACCCTTTCCTCCCCAACTTGCTTGGTTTTTTTTTTTTTTTTTTTTTTTTTTTTTTGTCATGGTGTTTCATTGTAGCAATAGTAACCCTAACTGTGGAAAACACTTCATTAGTACATTTTCAAATATCTTACTTCTCAAAACTGCCAAGGTCATTACAACTAGAAACCCGAGAAACTGGCCAAGAACCCAATCATCATTATACACAATACATACATCATTATGCACAATACATGCCACACTGGTGTCTGAGTTGGATCCTGGAATGTAATAGGACATGGACACCCAACAAAGCTAAAGAAATCTGTCTTAATAAAGCAAATGACATTAATAATGTACCAATTTGGTTCAGCAGCTACACTGAGCACCCTACACTGATATTTGATGATAAAGGCAGAGACTGAGCAGGGAAGGTACAGGTCCCTGTACTAAGCTTCACCACTTCTCTTGAAATCTAAAATTGCCTAAAACTAAAAGCTCATTTATTAAAAAATAAATTAAAAAAATTAAAGCTGGAACTAGGAATATGTTTCAGAGGTACAACGCTTACCTGGCATGCATGAGTTCCTGGTTTAACACCTAATATCGTCTTTAGCGTCTCTCCATTTAACCAAGGTGGAAATCAAAGTCCTTACCCCTCACACACCAAGCTACTACATGTCGCTGCCACCCTCCTCCACCCCTTGCTCCCCTGCATGCCCTACTACTTCCCTGCTTCCTCACAGAGTAGCTGGCCTTCTGGCGTGACCTGGAGCCAGCCAAGCTGGAGGCCTTCTCCCCTATTTTGGCTCAAAACTTCTCTTGTCAACAGGTCTATCTGGATCACGCTGTTTCAGTCCTGAATGAGGACTACCTGCACCGAACAGTTTAACATTCCCAGTAACAGCACTGCTAACACTTCTGCCCTGTGCCTTACCTTTTTTTTTTTTTTTTTGGTTTTCCGAGACAGGGTTTCTCTGTGTAGCCCTGGCTGTCCTGGAACTCATTTTGTAGATCAGTCTAGCCTCAGAAATCCGCCTGCCTCCCAAGTGCTGGAACTAAAGGCGTGCACCCTTGCCTTACTTGAATGCTCGTGTTCTATTGTAATTTGCTGGCTTACCATTTAGTGGCTGTCTCCACTCTGTATATGGGACAGTGCCAGAAGACAAGGACTTTATATTTTGGTTTGGATCTGCTCGAGTCATAGATGTGTCTCTCAATGCAGCTTCGGCACTCAAGATTCTCTGCTGAAATTTAACTTCAGATATAAGCAGGCAGCACCATCAAAACTGCTTTTTGTTGTTGTTGGTTTTCCTTTTGGTGAGGGAAGGTACTGGGAATTGAACCCATAGCCTTGCATACAGAATATAAGTGCTCTGAACTTCAACTCATTTCAATACAGTAGGCATTATTCTTATGTGCTAGCTTTTGGACCTTGAAGCAATTATACTGCCATCTACTGTACAACAACTTTCCTCTGTACCGTTGCAAATACCAGAAAAATGGGGCTGGAGACATGGCTCAGCAGTTATGGGCACNTGTACCACATTTTCTGTATCCATTCCTCTGTTGAGGGACATCTGGGTTCTTTCCAGCTTCTGGCTATTATAAATAAGGCTGCTATGAACATAGTGGAGCATGTGTCCTTGTTACCAGTTGGAATATCTTCTGGGTATATGCCCAGGAGAGGTATTGCTGGATCTTTCGGTAGTACTATGCCCAGTTTTCTGAGGCACCATCAGACTGATTTCCAGAATGGTTGTACAAGCTTGCAATCCCTCCAGCAATGAAAGAGTGTTCCTCTTTCTCCACATCCTCACCAGCATCTGCTGTAACCTGAGTTTTTGATCTTAGCCATTCTGACTGGTGTGAGGTGGAGTCTCAGGGTTGTTTTGATTTGCATTTCTCTGATGATTAAGGATTTCAAACATTTTTTAAGGTGCCTCTCAGCCCTTTGGCATTCTTCAGTTGAGAATTCGTTGTTTAGCTCTGTACCCCATTTTTTAATGGTGTTATTTGAATTTCTGGAGTTCAGCTTCTTGAGCTCTTTGTAAATATTGGATATTAGCCTCCTATCAGATTTAGGATTGGTAAAAATTCTTTCCAAATCCGTTGGTGTCCTTTTTGTCTTATTGACAGTATCTTTTGCTTTATAGAAGCTTTGCAATTTTATAAGGTCCCTGTATTAGTTAGGGTTCTCTAGAGTCACAGAACTTACAGAGTAAAGGAATTTATTGATGACCTACAGTCTGCAGTCCAATTCCCAACAATGGTTCAGTAGTAGCTGTGAATGGAAGTCCAAGGATCTAGCAGTTACTCAGTCCCACACAGTGAACAGGCGAAGGAGCGAGTGCTAGTCTCCCTTCTTCCAGTGTCCTTATATAGTCTCCAGCAGAAGGTGTAGCCCAGATTAAAGATGTGTGCCATCACACCCTTAAGAGGTTAAAGGTGTGTGCCATCACACCTTTAATCCCAGATGATCTTGAGCTCGGAGATCTCTCTGTCTTAATCTCACACCTTTAATCCCAGATGATCTTGAGCTTGGAGATCTCTCCGTCTTAATCTTCTGGAATCCATAGCCACTATGCTATCAAGATCTCCATACCAAGATCAAGATCAGAAACTTCTATCTCCAAGCCTCCAGGTTAGGGTCACTGGTGAGCCTTCCAATTCTGGATTGTAGTTCATTCCAAATATAGTCAAGTTGACAACCAGAGATAGCCACTACAGTCCCATTTATTGATTTGTGATCTTACAGCACAGGCTATTGGTGTTCTGTTTAGGAATTTTACCCCTGTGCCCATATCTTCAAGGGTTTTCCCCACTTTCTCCCCTATGAATTTCAGTGAAAGGACAACATTTAATTGGGGCTGGCTTATAGGTTCAGAGGTTCAGTTTATTATCATCAAGGTGAGAGCAGGGCAGCATCCAGGCAGGCATGGTGCTGGAGAATCTGAGAGTTCTACATCTTCATCTGAAGGCTGCTAGTGGAAGACTGACTTCCAGGCAGCTAGAACTAGGGTATTAAAGCCCACTCCGTGTCACTGTGTGGGTGAGGTTGTTCCAGTGCGGATGGGGTTGTTCCCGTGTGAAGGTTTATCACGGTAAAGGACCCGGTTCGAATATGTTTGGTAGTGTGGACGGTATGGTAGAACGACCGGGGACATAACACGAAGACATTGTCGACAAACACCTTCTATTGACCGTTATATCCCCTTGACATAGTTAGGGAACGTCGGGCCGGCACCTCAGTGACCCTTCTCCACTCAGAAGCTCTGTGCTTCTTAATGTTGTCACACAGGACTCGGCCTCCTGTTTATGAACCTTTGAAGGAGGGAGTACACTTAAACCGTATCCAAGAGAAGAGAGAAGTTCATTTGTTCAGAGGCAATACAAAAAGGATGAAGCCATTAATGAATGAGAACGATTACACCTAAAGCATTTTGGGTGAGGAAGGGGTAGGAAGGAGGAAGAAAGGAAGGGGGAGAACACAGAAGTGGATGCTCACAGTCAGCTATTAGAAGGAACACAGGGTTCCCAATGAAGGAGCTAGAGAAAGTACCGAAAGAGCTGAAAGGGTCTCCAACCCTATAGGTTGAAGAACAATATAAACTAACCAGTACCCCCAGAGCTCGTGTCTCTAGCTGCTTATGTAGCAGAAGATGGCCTAGTTGGCCATCATTGAGAAGAGAGGCCCCTTGGTCATGCAAACTTTATATGCCCCAGTACAGGGGAATGACAGGGCCAAGATGTGGGAGTGGGTGGGTAGTGGAGCAGGGTGGGGGATGGGGGAGGGTATAGGGAACTTTCGGGATAACATTTAAGATGTAAATGAAGAAAATATCTAATAAAAACTGAAAAAAAAAGACACAACTAAATCAAGAAATACATACAAAGCAAAAAAAAAAAAAAAAAAAGAATGACTGACAGCATTCTGAGTTCCTCAGCTGAAGAGCGTAAGGAGGAGGGAGCTACAGCTCTGGGGATATATCTCAGTTGGCTGAATGTTTATATAGCCTGCACAGAGCCTTGAGTTTCACTCTCAGGACTATGTAAAACTGGGCGCCTGTAATCCCAGCACTTGGGAGGTCAGAGGTTCAAGGTCATTCTTGGCTACTTTTCTCATTTGAAGCTATGCTGGGCTACATACATAACATCCTGTCTTAAGGGAAGGGGGAAAAAACAGGAAGAAGGGCAAAAAAGCTAACTCTAGTAGCATGCGAGTATCGTATGCTGGCTGGTAAATTTTTTTTTCTCGCACAGGTATGGGGTAGGAATCCTGAAACTTTCTTATGTGTACCCTACAATTAAGTGAAGAAAATATTTCTAAGTAGTCAAGTTATAAGGAAGGGAAGGGGGAAGGCTGGAATAAACTTTACTGGGTCAAAGTTGTCAGCATAACTCATGCTTTAAAATGCACATGCAGTCAGATAGAGACAGAAATATTTTATGAAGTGTGCAAGACACATGGACTTCTAGCTGGCTGGAGAGCCTAGGAGCCATCGTAGGATTGTCTTCTATAAAACTACTATAAAAAGACACGGGTTTCTGAAAAATGGCTGATCGCACAAGGATGGAACAAGAAATTCAAAGATGAGTTTAAAACATGTCACATCAAAAGTAAGGGAGTGCCAGGCCTGCTGGCACAGTCTGTTATCCCAGCACCGTGGAGCCCGAGATGGGCAGTTCACAAGTTTGAGGCCAGCACAGGCTAAGCAGTTCCGGTCGGTCTGGGATACATAGGGTGATCCTGTCTTGAAACAGCAACTACCATGCAAAACCTAAGAGTGAGAAAGAATTCAAAAAGGAACAGACCATGCTGAAAGAAGTACTGTAGCTCTGGATTGCACACTACAGGTTAAGACCAATACCCACACATCAGCAGGTGGAAGGTGAGGGTTATAAGGTACTCTCCTACAGAGGAATAGGTAGTGATGACTAGAGAAATTTAAACTAACCCTTGTTATAATCAGTGACAAAACACATACACATGAATCTACCAAGGAGAGCATTTGGCTTCTCTAATATTTTTGTCACTTTACTCATGAGAAGACAACTCAAACTAACACGCATTCTGCAACTCAGGTTTGTAGAAGGGTTCACAGTACAGCTTATCTGCTCGTTTTAGCTTGGATATGTAGCACAAATTAATTCAGAGGCCTGGGGATCTTGTTCAGTGATAGCTCATGTCACCCATTTATCATGTTATCATGAGCATCCATTAGGCCCTGATACCACACACACATACACACAAATCAACACAAGATGTTTAAAAACTAATTAGGAAACTATGAATAATCTCAAAAGAAGAAGGGAACCAGATGTGTTTGGGGATTGGGCAGGGTAAGCTTTATTGATAATGTATTGTGGGATAGGCCAGGGTAAGCTATATTGATAATGTATTGTAGAATAGGGCAGGGTAAGCTTTATTGATAATGTATTGTGGAATAGGGCAGGGTAAGATTTATTGATAATGTATTGTGGAATAGGGCAGGGTAAGCTTTATTGATAATGTATTGTGGGATAAGGCAGGGTAAGCTGTATTGATAATGTATTGTGAAAAATAACTTGCCGTTTTGTGTGGGTTGGGTTTTGTTTTGTTTTGTTTTGGTGGCTGGGAAAATGATTGAACATTAACTATAAAGCAGAGGCCTAAAAGAAAAGCTGGCTATTGATAAAATGATAGCTTAACTATCTAGACTTCCCAATGTGTGGATAATCGGGAAGAGGTGAGCAGTGTTGAAGCAGTACTCCTAACCTGAGCTGTTTCATGTCCTCCAGCACACTGAATCTGAGCACATTGTAAATGGAAGGGAGTTTGTGGAAAACCTGACAAATTGCTGAACTAAATAGAAAAGCTGTTCTGAAACTTGAGAAAAATCCCCTGTTCTTTTTTCCAATTCATAGGCACCAAAGAGTCCAGTAAAAGATGTGCTCTCAGAACGAAAATCTCCGGCTACATGGATAGAGCAGAAAATATAAAGAAATACTTAGATCAAGAAAAAGAAGGTAAAGGCTCTTTTTTGCAACATGACTTGGGTTGGGGCTTAGAGTTGGGGTGGGACTTAGAGTTGGGGATGGGGCTTAGAGTTGGGGGTGTCTCTTGCGGCCCTCAAAGATGCTGCCTGTTGGAGCTCGATGTGGTCTTGGCAACTTCACTTGTACCTGGGAACTTCGTGGGATTGTTGTTTCCTTATCACTCATACAGAAGTTCTTAACAGTGTCTGGGTTTTATTCTGGGACTTGGGGATTCGGTCATCCTTTGAGCATGTGAGGAAAACTTGGCCATTTTAAAGGTATCTGTAGATCGCTAGGAACTGTATGTATGGACCTCAGTTTAAGAATATTGCAGAAGAGTTCTAAATGTGGATTCTGGATCTATGTTTACTTTTATGAAAAATGAAAATCGTTAGAGTAGCTAAGGGAACTCCAGTGGTTTCTTGTGAATCAAAGCATTTCGAGAGTTATATAATCTTAATGATTAGAGGTGAGGTAGGTTCCTCTGGACCTATTATAGTTCCCAGCTCTTGAGTGTCTGTGTAAGTGGGCGTGGCCGCCTTCTGACTTTACACTTGGCTTTTGCTCATTCAGAGATACTCCGCTCCTTGATAAGAAAAGCCCACTTGGTGCTGGCAGACACACGAACACATCTGCAACTCTGCTGGTGTGGGTTGTTTTTGTCTTTCTTTCGTTTTACACAGTCTCCCAAGAACTTCAGTTCACGTAGTGTGAACCACTAAAAGTCTGCTTAAAACACTTTGTAGCACATTCAGCATGTGCAGTGCCCTGGATTCAATCCCCAGCACCAAAGGCAAGCAGACAAACAAGCAAGGAAACAAAAACACCTTAACACCAAAACAAACCAACAAACAGATAAGTAATAAATAAATAAGAATACAACTAGGCTGGGGTGGCATACATCTGTAGTCTCAGCACTTGGGAGGTGGAGGAAAAGGGATTAGGAATTCAAGGTAACCCTCAGCTACATAAGGAGTTTGTGGCCAGCCTGGGCTACATTTGACCCTGTTTTCAAAACAAAGTCTTAAAAAGATGCTCTTACCGTGCTAGCATCTGCTTCTAATCTCCCTGGTGCTGTTTTTGTTTAACGCTCATGTTAGCCATGAGAATGTGAGATATGAAGTGGCCAGCCTGGAAAGAAGGCAGATACGACTGGATATGTCCTGTTCTGCCCACTGTGGCAGGATCTAAGCCACACCTTGATATAGTCAGTTCTTGTATTAGTTAGGGTTTTGCTGCTGTGAACAGACACCATGAACAAAGCAACTCTTATAAGGACAACATTTAATTGGGGCTGGCTTATAGGTTCAGAGGTTCAGTCCATTATCATCAAGGTGGCAGCATGACAGCATCCAGGCATTCGTGGTGCAGGAGGAGCTGAGAGTTCCAAAGGGGATCAGGAAAAGGCTGGCATCTTCTGGCAGCTAGGAGGAAGGTCTCAAAATCCACCACCACAGTGATATACCTACTCCAACAAGGCCACACCTCCAAATAGCGCCACTCCCTGGACCAAGCATATGCAAACCACCACAGTCTTCCTTCCTTCCTTCCTTCCTTCCTTCCTTCCTTCCTTCCTTCCTTCCTTCCTTCCTTCCTTCCTCTCTTCCTTCCTTCCTTCTTTCCTTCCTCCCTTCCTTCCTTCCTTCCTTCCTTCCTTCCTTCCTTCCTTCCTTCCTTCCTTCCTTCCTCCCTCCCTCCCTCCCTCCCTCCCTCCCTTCCTTCTTTTCTTTTCTTTTTCTTTTTTTTTTTTTTTGGGTTTTTGAGATAGGGTTTCTCTGCAGCTCAGGCTGTCCTGGAACTCACTCTGTAGACCAGGCTTGAACTCAGAGATTCACTTGCCTCTGCTTCCTGAGTGCTGGGATTAAAGGTATGGACCACTGCTGCCTGACTCTTTTGAAAGCTTTTTCAAGTAACCCTGGGCTGGAGAGATGGCGCCACAGAGAAGCCCAAGTTCAGTCCCCAGCATCCACATGGCAGCTCATAACCACTTTTAACTCTGAATCTGGAGAACCTAAGGCTGTGCTCTGACTTATGCATGCAGGCACTGCATGTATGTGTTGCAAATACATACATGCAGGCAAGGCATTTATAGGCATAAGATAGCTAATTTAAACAAGAAAAAAATTAAAGAAAAAAATAAATTTTATAAAAGGATGGACCCCTTTTCTTAGCTTCTGTGAAAGCAAGAATCTCCTTTAGAATAGTATTTTGTCTTCTTTCCCTATGTGTATGAAACATTTTTCAATGTGCAGCCTAGAGTAGCCATGTGATAGCATTTGAGTCAGAAAGCTTAAAGGATTGTAACTTAGCCCAGCGTGGTGGCGCACGCCTTTAATCCCAGCACTCAGGAGGCAGAGGCAGGCGGATTTCTGAGTTTGAGGCCAGCCTGGTCTACAAAGTGAGTTCCAGGACAGCCAGGGCTATACAGAGAAACCATGTCTCGAAGAAAAAAAAAAAAAAGATTTTAACTTATCCTGATTGTTCCCTGGGTGCCACATAACTGTGTATAAAGAAAGTGCTCAGAGGCACTGGCAAGGTGGTCCCAAGGGTAGAACCACCTGCCAACAAATGTAAAGACCAGAGTTCAATCCCTGGGGACCCATATACATTCTCCTACATAAAAGATTAGAGATGTAACTTTTTAAAGTGGTCACTGGTTATGTTACTGTAGCTTGTGTTTTGCAGATGGAAAGTATCACAAGCAAATTAAAATAGAAGAGAATGCAACTGGTTTCAGTTACGAGTCGCTCTTTAGAGAATACCTACATGAGACAGTTACAGAAGTTTGGATAGAAGACCCTTATATTAGACAAACTCATCAGGTAAGTAGTTTACTAATATATAATGAAATGTGACTTTAAATGTACAGTCAGCTGCCTGTGTTCATAGGTTTCCTACCCACGGATTCAGTGGAGGATCAGAAATACAGGTAAAAATCCCATCTGGACTGAACACGTACAAACATGACAAGACAAGGATAACGAATGGTGTTTACATTGTGTTAGGTATCATGTAGTCTAGAGGCAATTTAAAGGGCCCAGGAGGAGGAGTGTGGGTTTTGGGGTGATATACTACATCGCTTAAAATAGGGGATGGAACCATCTGTGGACATCTTAGTATCTGGCTAGGGAAGGGGATCCTAGAATCAGTTCTCTTAAATAGTTTTGTTAGACATTGGTGTTTCCTCAGGATACAGTGCTTATAAAGTACAGAGTTTTATTTTGCTCCCTGTACACAGTGCCCAATGATTTACTGTAGCAGCTTAAATTTAAAACTTCCATTTAGCTTGCAATATTTGGGTCTGTCATGTGTTTCCCTGTGGAACAGCACTCCATCTTTACTCGAATTATTTTAATCCACCTCTTTGGTGGTGAGCCCTGACAAAGCACCACCAGATGGGAGAGCTCCTCCACCAGGGAGGCCCCCAGGCATTCCTCCAGGCATGCCCACAGCTCTGCTACAGCTTGGTAACGATGGGACTGCGGGCTTTCTCTAGTTCTTTCTGCTGGTGTTCAGATTCTTCCTTCTCTGCAGTCTGGTTCTGATCCAGCTGGCTGAGGATTATAGACTCAGTTCTTGCTGGAGTACTGTGGAGCTAGTACTAATCCATCCTAATGCCTTTCAGCTCTATAACTTCCTTCGTTTTTGTGAGATGCTGATTAAGAAGCCGTGTAAAGTAAGAACCATTCACCTTCTCACCTCTGGGGATGAAGTAGGTATCTGAAATGCCTCATTCTTTCTTAACTTACCGTGTCTGTTACATGTGACCTGATCCTGCACTTTGTGCCAAGCATAGACTGTCTTAAGAAAAAGACTATTGGGGGCTGGTAAGATGGCTCAGCGGGTTAGAGCACCCGACTGCTCTTCCAAAGGTGATGAGTTCAAATCCCAGCAACCACATGGTGGCTTACAACCACCCGTAACAAGATCTGACGCCCTCCTCTGGTGCGACCATACTGAGCAAGCGGAGCCGGCGGGAGCGAGCGGGGTTGACCGAACAAGGGGGAAAAAAGAAAGAAAGAAAGAAAGAAAGAAAGAAAAAGGCTATTGATTTGAGAGTGTTGACATCGTACTCAGCCATTTTGCTGAACTCTTTGAATTTGAGTTTGTCAGTGTGGTCTCACTGACGCTGCAGTCTGCGCCAGTGACTGTTCTGTCCTTTACTCCATGTGCTGGGGTTAGACTGTGCCTGTGTCTTTCTTGATTTTGACTTGAGTAGAAGTGTATCTGAAGAGTTATACTTTCCAGGGTTAGTCTAAGCAGTAGGCTGTCTCACACAGATAATTGAGTATCCTTACTAGGATACATTTAAGAAGCTGAGCATGGTGCCACATGCCTGTGCTCTTAGCAACAGGGAGGCTGAGGTAGGAAGGAGTTGTGTGATATTCTCAATTGTTTAACTGTTTGTATAAAAACAATATAAAAAGAAAAGAATTACCCAACCAATGGTTGCTTCTTTGAGACAGCAATATTGAAATTGATAAAAAATCTTTTCAGTTTAATCTCTCTGTAGTATTTATTGTATAGTTCATGGATAGTTTAACTTAATAATAGAAGCAGTAAATTATGTTTTCATGCTATCAGTAGGGTTTTGTGAACACACTGCAAAGTAGTGGCCTGGAAGAAATAAAGCAGTCCCTCAGGACTCACGGTGTGGCATTGGAAATAAACTACTCTTCATCTATACATGACCGCGAAATTAGGTTAGTGTATAATGTTTTGCTCTTTTGATAGCCGAAATATACTTTAAAAATTCTAATGTAATATAATTACATACATGTACTTAAATATCCAAATCAAACTCAAATTTAGTAACTGCACATTGGACAAAAACAAACAAACAAAAACTTGGTTTACCTCTTAGAGTGAGTTAATTCTTTGTCAAGTAATAATTACAGGTTCTATGTCATGCGGGAAGGAGTTCTGAGTTCTGTGCAGACCATAGCCACTGTTATGATAGGAGATAATTCATTTCCTACTGAAATTACTGTTTAGTTGGTATGGCTTTGCTGGTATGTTCTAGTAGTGTACTGTCAATGAGGAAATGCATGCACAGTTTCTTAGTGATCCTTCCTTCCCTTTAGCATAGTAGATTTCATATGCTACTGCAAAGAGACCCTGTTTCTAATGAAAAGTAAATCAGAAGCTAAATATGTAAAGTGTATGGTAGTGTTGACGTTGTTGAAGCAGAGGTCAGTGTCTGGGCTGCCCTTGGGATCCCAATCCCCATCTCTGTTCTGCATAGTGGCACTGTGGTAGTCAGGATTCTCTAGAGGGACCACGTATGTACATATATGTATATTATGTATATGTATATATAAAGGGGATTTGTTAGAATGGCTTATTGGCTGTGGTCCAGCTAGTCCTGGCTGGTCTTCAGTATACACTGGAATCCTGAAGAAGTGGGCTCTAGTGTTAGTGACTGACTAGCAAGGTGAGAGAGAGCAGGCAAATAAAGCAGGCTTCCTTCTTCCAGATTAAAGGCAGACCTTCCTGCCTCAAAAGATTGTGATTAGAAATTGGTCTTCGCATGTCAAATAGTTTAAAGAAAAAAAAAATCTTGAGGTTTCATTGTTCAGATGTTATCAAGTTGAACACCAGAATAGCCCTCACAGGCACCTTTGAAACGTCATCACACTCTTCCTGAAAGTACTTTGCAAACCACTTCTTATCAGAGAAGAGCTTGGGCAAGCTGAAATTCAAAAGTGGCTTTCCATTTACTGGTCGAGTTCTTTCTCCCCTAACCAGGTTAGCAGATGGTGTTCAGTGCTCCTCTCGTTTTTCTTAGACGCAGCTCTGGACTACCCCAGTTTTATTCCACTCATGCTTTATTTAAGGGGAGATTTATTTTTTCATTTAAGGGGAGATCTTGTTGATTCTTAACCAACTCTGATTTTAAAAACTGTCTGACTCAAATGGTTTGAATATAATACTATACACTCATTACAACAGGTTCAACAATGGATGGATGATTAAAATTGGAAGGGGCCTTGATTATTTCAAGAAACCACAGGTAGGCTACGACTGTGTGATTCCGTGTGAGCACTGTTTCCGATATGGCTTTATGACTACGTGTGAGCACTGTTTTCTTACTTGTTCTGATGGACTCCTGGGCTCTTAGGCTCCAGAGAGGCTGGCCCTCTAGCTAGAACATCATGCTTGAGTTTCTGTGTGAGTTGCTTTTAGTAGTACTCTTCTTCTTTTCTTTGCAGGGTCGTTTTTCTCTTGGATATTGTGATTTAGACCTGAGACCGTGTCATGAAACAACAGTGGACATATTTCACAACAAGCACACACAAAAAATATGATGTGTAATGACCTAAGTATATGTCTCTGCTGTAGGTGACCTCAGCCCATTTTCTGTTGCTAGAACTAAATACTACACACTGGATAATGTGTAAGGATAGAGGTTTGGGCTTTGATATCTGGAGAGGATCTTTCTTCTGCATCCCACAGGGCATAATGCAAAAGAGATGGAGCAGGCTTTGGAGGCAGAGCCTGACACCTCAGAGGCTCCTCCCCTCAACACTGCTGTACTAGGGACCAAGATTCAAACTCATGAACTTCTGGGGGCACATTCAAACCATAGCAAAGCAAATATTGGGTTTTTTTCTCCTTTTATTTACTCCAAACATATTTTTTATAATGTATGAATTTAATAATAAATGTTTACATTTCTACTAATTTCTGGATCCACTCATCTGTAAATATGCTGTTCAGCAGATTTACAGTGTTTCCTTTTAAGTCACGGAGTTAACTCAAAGATTTTATCAACTTCTGATAGCTTGTTGGAAGGTAGCTCAGTAAGTGTTGCACAGCTCTTATGCAGAAAACTGGATGATAGTCTTGCACCTAGGAAATTAGTGTTCCTAAATGAAAATCATAGATTACAGTGCTTGTAAGAGATGTATAGGGGCTGGAGAGATGGCTCAGTGGTTAAGAGCACTGACTGCTGCTCTTCCAGAGGTCCTGAGTTCAATTCCCAGCAACCACATGGTGGCTCACAATCATCTGTAATGGAATCAGATGTTCTCTTCTGGTGTGTCTAAAGACAGCTACAGTGTGCTTATATATACATAAATAAATCTGAGAGGTGGGGGAGGGATGGGCTAAGGGCCTAATCATGAGGAAAAAAAATGTACATGTGGCTGAAGTTGTAGCTTGGAAGTACAGACATATCTGGTGTGTGCCAGGTCCTGGCTTCCATCTCCAGCACCACAAACAAGCACAGTCAAGCACAGTGGTTTTAGTTAAAATAGTCAGCCAGAGTTGATGGGGCATGGTTGTAATCCAGCACCTAGGAGGTAGAGGCTAGTGGATCCTGAGTTCAGGGTCATTCTAGACTGACTATCTATCTATCTATCTATCTATCTATCTATCTATCTATCTATCTAT
>LR751804.1:0-19038 GCA_902729485.2 Mus minutoides | reverse complement strand
AATTGAGTATCCTTACTAGGATACATTTAAGAAGCTGAGCATGGTGCCACATGCCTGTGCTCTTAGCAACAGGGAGGCGGAGGTAGGAAGGAGTTGTGTGATATTCTCAATTGTTTAATTGTTTGTATAAAAACAATATAAAAAGAAAAGAATTACCCAACCAATGGTTGCTTCTTTGAGACAGCAATATTGAAATTGATAAAAAATCTTTTCAGTTTAATCTCTCTGTAGTATTTATTGTATAGTTCATGGATAGTTTAACTTAATAATAGAGGCAGTAAATTATGTTTTCATGCTATCAATAGGGTTTTGTGAACACACTGCAAAGTAGTGGCCTGGAAGAAATAAAGCAGTCCCTCAGGACTCACGGTGTGGCATTGGAAATAAACTACTCTTCATCTATACATGACCGCGAAATTAGGTTAGTGTATAATGTTTTGCTCTTTTGATAGCTGAAATATACTTAAAAAATTCTAATGTAATATAATTACATACATGTACTTAAATATCCAAATCAAACTCAAATTTAGTAACTGCACATTGGACAAAAACAAACAAACAAACAAACAAACAAACAAAAACTTGGTTTACCTCTTAGAGTGAGTTAATTCTTTGTCAAGTAATAATTACAGGTTCTATGTCATGTGGGAAGGAGTTCTGAGTTCTGTGTAGACCATAGCCACTGTTATGATAGGAGATAATTCATTTCCTACTGAAATTACTGTTTAGTTGGTATGGCTTTGCTGGTATGTTCTAGTAGTGTGCTGTCAATGAGGAAATGCACGCACAGTTTCTTAGTGATCCTTCCTTCCCTTTAGCATAGTAGATTTCATATGCTACTGCAAAGAGACCCTGTTTCTAATGAAAAGTAAATCAGAAGCTAAATATGTAAAGTGTATGGTAGTGTTGACGTTGAAGCAGAGGTCAGTGTCTGGGCTGCCCTTGGGATCCCAATCCCCATCTCTGTTCTGCATAGTGGCACTGTGGTAGTCAGGGTTCTCTAGAGGGACCACGTATGTACGTATATGTATATGATGTATATGTATATGTATATATAAAGGGGATTTGTTAGAATGGCATATTGGCTGTGGTCCAGCTAGTCCAACAATGGCTGTTTATCAACCGAAGGTTCAGGAACCCAGAGTTGTTCAGCCCATGAGGCTGGAAGTCTCAGCTGGTCTTCAGTATACACTGGAATCCTGAAGAAGTGGGCTCTAATGTTAGTGACTGACTAGCAAGGTGAGAGAGAGCAGGCAAATAAAGCAGGCTTCCTTCTTCCAGATTAAAGGCAGACCTTCCTGCCTCAAAAGATTGTGATTAGAAATTGGTCTTCGCATGTCAAATAGTTTAAAGAAAAAAAAAATCTTTTACAGGTATTTGAGGTTTCATTAGTTCAGATGTTATCAAGTTGAACACCAGAATAGCCCTCACAGGCACCTTTGAAACGTCACCACACTCTTCCTGAAAGTACTTTGCAAACCACTTGTTATCAGAGAAGAGCTTGGGCAAGTTGAAATTCAAAAGTTGCTTTCCGTTTACTGGTCGAGTTCTTTCTCCCCTAACCAGGTTAGCAGATGGTGTTCAGTGCTCCTCTTGTTTTTCTTAGACGCAGCTCTGGACTAGCCCCAGTTTTATTCCACTCATGCTTTATTTAAGGGGAGATTTATTTTTTCATTTAAGGGGAGATCTTGTTGATTCTTAACCAACTCTGGCTTTAAAAACTGTCTGACTCAAATGGTTTGAATATAATACTATACACTCATCTCAACAGGTTCAACAATGGATGGATGATTAAAATTGGAAGGGGCCTTGATTATTTCAAGAAACCACAGGTAGGCTACGACTGTGTGATTCCCTGTGAGCACTGTTTCCGATATGGCTTTATGACTATGTGTGAGCACTGTTTTCTTACTTGTTCTGATGGACTCCTGGGCTCTTAGGCTCCAGAGAGGCTGGCCCTCTAGCTAGAACATCATGCTTGAGTTTCTGTGTGTTGCTTTTAGTAGTACTCTTTTTCTTTTCTTTGCAGGGTCGTTTTTCTCTTGGATATTGTGATTTAGACCTGAGACCATGTCATGAAACAACAGTGGACATATTTCACAACAAGCACACAAAAAAAATATGATTTGTAATGACCTAAGTATATGTCTCTGCTGTAGGTGACCTCAGCCCATTTTCTGTTCCTAGAACTAAATACTACACACTGGATAATGTGTAAGGATAGAGGTTTGGGCTTTGATATCTGGAGAGGATCTTTCTTCTGCATCCCACAGGGCATAATGCAAAAGAGATGGAGCAGGCTTTGGAGGCAGAGCCTGACACCTCAGAGGCTCCTCCCCTCAACACTGCTGTACTAGGGACCAAGATTCAAACTCATGAACTTCTGGGGGCACATTCAAACCATAGCAAAGCAAATATTGTTTTTTTTTCTCCTTTTATTTACTCCAAACATATTTTTTATAATGTATGAATTTAATAATAAATGTTTACATTTCTACTAATTTCTGGATCCACTCATCTGTAAATATGCTGTTCAGCAGATTTACAGTGTTTCCTTTTAAGTCACGGACTTAACTCAAAGATTTTATCAACTTCTGTTACCTTGTTGGAAGGTAGCTCAGTAAGTGTTGCACAGCTCTTATGCAGAAAACTGGATGATAGTCTTGTACCTAGGAAATTAGTGTTCCTAAATGAAAATCATAGATTACAGTGCTTGTAAGAGATGTATAGGGGCTGGAGAGATGGCTCAGTGGTTAAGAGCACTGACTGCTGCTCTTCCAGAGGTCCTGAGTTCAATTCCCAGCAACCACATGGTGGCTCACAACCATCTGTAATGGAATCAGATGTTCTCTTCTGGTGTGTCTAAAGACAGCTACAGTGTGCTTATATATACACAAAATAAATAAATCTGAGAGGTGGGGGAGGGATGGGCTAAGGGCCTAATCATGAGGAAAAAAAATGTACATGTGGCTGAAGTTGTAGCTTGGAAGTACAGACATATCTGGTGTGTGCCAGGTCCTGGCTTCCATCTCCAGCACCACAAACAAGCACAGTGGTTTTAGTTAAAATAGTCAGCCAGAGTTGATTGGGCATGGTTGTAATTCAGCACCTGGGAGGTAGAGGCTAGTGGATCCTGAGTTCAGGGTCATTCTAGACTTCTATCTATCTATCTATCTATCTATCTATCTATCTATCTATCTATCTATCTATTTATCTAAATTGGCTTGAAGCCAATCTGGACTGGGTGATACCCTACCTCCAAACACAACAAAAAATGATAGCCTTTGGGAGGTGTTCTCTGACTCTCAGATGCCCAGTGTCACAGAGCTCCATACAGTCACTTGGCCTGTCTAGTTANCTATCTATCTATCTATCTATCTATCTATCTATCTATCTATCTATCTATTTATCTAAATTGGCTTGAAGCCAATCTGGACTGGGTGATACCCTACCTCCAAACACAACAAAAAATGATAGCCTTTGGGAGGTGTTCTCTGACTCTCAGATGCCCAGTGTCACAGAGCTCCATACAGTCACTTGGCCTGTCTAGTTATCCTCATGTAACTGTCCTGGCAGGACCCAGAGATACTCTTGGCAGACTACTTGACCTACTCCTGTGGCTATCAGACACCTGCTGCTTAGGAATCTTGTGCTGGGAGAAGACTTGAAGTGTGGTACCAGCCAGGAGAAACTAGTCACCAAGGAAGAAATCCCTTTCACACAGTTCTGAGAGTTCAGTCAATACACACACACACACACACACACACACACACACCCGCCCCGCCCCAGGAGCCTGAAACGTAGCCAATGACACACATTCCCAGCCTGCTGCCCTGGTTTTTATTTTGCATGAACAAAAGTTCTTGGAGGAGTGGGCTTTGCATTTCCTCTCTGCTCAGGCACTTCAGTGAGGTCATTAAGGTTGGGAGTAACCTTTGTACAGCCTTGCCCTGTGGGCACTTGTTTTTTCAGACTGGGTTTTCACTCTAGCAAAGGCTGGTCTCTGGATGGCAGTCTTCCTGCTTCAGCCCTTGAATGCTGACACTCAGGTGTGTGCTATCACACCCAGCTCCTAATGGGCACTCTTTAAATGTGTGCTTAAGCTATCTATAGGATGAAATTTAAAACTGGCAGGTTTTTTCTAACTTGGCTGGCACCCAGATAATTGAGTCAGAAACCTAATGATTTAATCAACAGGCTTTAAGCACAATAACTGAGCAGACACTCCTAACCCTCTGTGCTATCTTAGCTACTTCCCAACCACATGGCCCAAGTCCCCAAGTTACTTGTATTTAGTCTCTCCTTGGTTCACTTTGCTGTAGCTGTCTGTACTCATGGAGAACTCCCCTAGCAAATCCTCCTCATTCATGACCTTCTCCCTGGAGACCTCCCACCCCCATCAGTAGTTCAGCCTTCCAATCTCCTCTGCCCAGTCATTGGCTGTTTACCTTTTTATTAACCAATCAGATAATTGGGGAGCATTCTTTACACCACATTAATATAGGCTATTCTTCGATATTCATAACAATCTAATATACTGTGAAGTGCCTAGCAGTGCTATAGGAGCAAAATGGATTAGTTGTAGAGTTGAGCAGCAGCCAACAGTGATGCTACTCGATGAAAAAGTTTACAGTGTGAACTTGGAAAAGTAAAGACATGAAGAATGGGATCTCAGTTTGGGGAAAAGGATATGCTGACTGACTGGTTAAAGATCCAATAGGAAGGCCAGACAGAAGATAATACATTTATGAATCATTGGCCATGGGGGGTGCACGGCTTTAATCCTAGCACTCAGGAGTCAGAAGCATGCAGATCTCTGAGTCCGACGCCCTCCTGGTCCAAACAGCAAGTTCTATGCTGATGAGGGCTGCATGTAGAGACCATGTACTGAGTAGTTTTATGTCAACTGGACACAAGCCATAGTCATTTTGGAAGAAGGAACCTTAATTGAGAAATTCGCCCCCCCCCCACCCTCACCCCCCAGATTGGACTGTGGACAAATGTGGTGTACTTTCTTGAGTTATGGTTGATAAGGGCCCAGCTCACTACGGCAGAGCCACCACCGGGCTGGTGGTCCTGAGGGCTGTAAGAAAGCAGGCTGAGCAAGCCAATGAGCAGCCTCCCTCCACGGCCTCTGCATCAGTTTTTACCTCCAATTCCTCTGACTTCCTTCAGTGATGGACTGTGGTGTGGAACTGTAAGATGAAATAAACCCTCTCCTTCCCATGGTACTTTTTGTCATGGTGTTTTATCACAGCAACAGAAAATTTAACACCCCGGTTTTTTGTTTGTTTGTTTGTTTTTAACAACAACAACAACAACAACAACCGCCCAATGGTACAAGCTGGAGAGAACCAAATCCAGGTAGGGAGACAGCCTTAAGGAAAAAGACACAGCTTCTTCCCTGAAATTTAATGAGGGGAGAAATGGAAGAAAATGAGCCCTGAAAGGATCAAAACCCTTAAAAGATTATCAATCAAAGTTTGACAAAAGCTAAGGAGTTGAAAGTAGGGACAGGCCACCTCAAGACCAACACAGGTTCAAACTGACAGCCCTATTTCTTTTAAGACATAAATTGTAATTTAAAGTTTTTTTCTCACCAAAAGTGCCAGTGTAGACAAAGTTATTAGGGTCACATTATCCCTCTGATTTTTTCACACAGAATGTTCCATTTACTGTGTAAGTGATGGTCGCCTGGACATGTTCTCAGTAATACATTCGTTAGCAGGGTGATTTCAACGGGGCAGAATTTGCTACCAATGAAACTTGAGTTTAATTTGTCACCTATTTCCAGCGGAAGCCAGTGATCAGGTGCCTTAATATCACAGGTTTCGATTCGTCCGTTCTTTACATCCATGAACACTTGGATTTCCAAATGTGCCTGCTCATAGGGCACATGAACCATGGTATCCACTGTAAACTTGGGAGTCCTGCCGTATACCCACTCCCAACTTTGCAGTTCCTTGACTTTGCTGTTTATTCCAGGGAACATCGTCTCATCTGCAGGGTTTATTAGGTTGACGTGATCATCAATTTGATGGTGCTCCGCATACTCTGCAGCCACAGCACTCATCAGAACTTCACAGGACAGCGTGGAATCTCTTTCCAGAAGGTTTTTGACAGCAGAAGGGATGCTGGGAGTGGCGTTGCTCTTTATCCCGCAGTACGGGCTCTTCAGAGAGGAAGACAGGGCTGTCCTGTTGGTGCTGCATAGCAAGGTGCAGTGGTGGTACGCGGCAGTCCGGCCGATCTTTGATGCGGTTCCTGAAATTTTAAACTGCCCGTCTAGTAACAGGTCAAACTTTTTGGTAGGCTGCACATCTAGCTGGGGTTGGACAGCATTCAGAGCTCCCACGATTAGTTTCAGATTTTCCATTCTGTCATACTTGGTTTTGGTGGTAAAGAAGGTGAGGTTAATATTACCCATGTCGTGGTACACGGCTCCTCCTCCACTCTTCCTCCGAGCCAGTTTGATTCCTTCTTGTCTCATCAGATGGAGGTTACATTCCTGCCATGGATTCTGATGCCTGCCTATGACGACAGATGGAGAATTTCTCCAAAGGAAAAGAATCGGCTTGCCTTCTAGATGTATGTGATCGTGGATCCAGTCTTCTATAGCCAGATTTTCATACACATTATTGGAGATTGACTGTAAAATGAGTCCATGTGTGGGTGGGCTTTTAAAGCCAGCTGCTGGGACCTTGTGGTAACAAAGTAATCGGAAGCAATTCTTCACTGAAAGTGGAATTAGCATGCTTTTAAAAAACAAGACAAAATAAGATAAGTTAATTCACATTCTACTCAATGATACCTTGGTCAAGGAAGAAATAAAGAAAGAAATTAAAGACTTTCTAGAGTTTAATGAAAATGAAGCCACAACATACCCAAACTTATGGGACACAATGAAAGCATTCCTAAGAGGTAAACTTATAGCTCAGAGCTCCTACAAAAAAAAAAATGGAGAGAGCATACACTAGTAGCTTGGCAGCTCATCTGCAAGCTCTAGAGCAAATGGAAGCAAATTCACCTAAGAGGAGTAGACGGCAGAAAATAATCAAACTCAGGGGTGAAATCAACCATGTGGAAACAAAAAGAACTATCCAAAGAATCAATCAAATGAGGAGCTGGTTCTTTGAAAAAGTCAACAAGATAGACAAACCCTTGGCCCGACTCACTAGAGGGCACAGGGATAGCATCCGAATCAACAAAATCAGAAATGAAAGGGGAGACATAACAACAGATCCTGAGGAAATCCAAAACACCATCAGATCCTTCTACAAAAGGTTATATTAAAAAAAACTGGAAAATCTGGATGAAATGGATAACTTTCTAGACAGATACCAAGTTCCAAAGTAAAACCAGGATCAGATTAATGACCTAAACAGCCCTACATCTCCTAAAGAAAGAGAAGCAGTCATTAATAGTCTCCCAACCAAAAAAAGCCCAGGACCAGATGGGTTTAGTGCAGAGTTCTATCAGACCTTCAAAGAAGACCTAGTTCCAGTTCTTCTCAAACTATTCAACAAAATAGAATCTGAAGGTACACTACCCAATTCATTCTATGATGCCACAATTACTCTGATACCTAAACCACATAAAGACACAACAAAGATAGAGAACTTCAGACCAATTTCCCTTATGAATATCGACGCAAAAATACTCAACAAAATTCTCGCCAACCGAATCCAAGAACACATCAAAACGATCATCCAATCATGACCAAGTAGGCTTCATCCCAGGAATGCAGGGATGGTTTAATATATGGAAATCCATCAACGTAATACACTATATAAACAAACTCAAAGATAAAAACCACATGATCATCTCCTTAGATGCTGAGAAAGCATTTGACAAAATCCAACACCCATTCATGATAAAGGTCTTGGAAAGATCAGGAATACAAGGCCCATACCTATACATGATAAAAGCAATCTACAGCAAACCAGTGGCCAACATCAAACTAAATGGAGAGAAGCTGGAAGCAATCCTACTAAAATCAGGGACCAGACAAGGCTGCCCACTTTCTCCCTACCTATTCAATATAGTACTTGAAGTCCTAGCCAGAGCAATTCGACAACAAAAGGAGGTCAAGGGGATACAAATTGGAAAGGAAGAACTCAAATTATCGCTATTTGCAGATGATATGATAGTATATATAAGTGACCCCAAAAACACCACCAGAGAACTAAACCTGATAAACAGCTTCAGTGCAGTAGCTGGATATAGAATTAACTCAAACAAATCAATGGTCATTCTCTATACAAAGGATAAACTGGCTGAGAAAGAGATCAGGGAAACATCACCCTTCACAATAGTCACTAACAATATAAAATATCTTGGTGTGACTCTTACTAAGGAAGTGAAAGATTTGTATGACAAGAACTTCAAGTCTCTGAAGAAAGAAATTGAGAAAGATCTCAGAAGATGGAAGGATCTCCCATGCTCATGGATTGGCAGAATCAATATAGTAAAAATGGCTATCGTACCTAAAGCAATCTACAGATTCAATGCAATTCCCATCAAAATTCCAACTCAATTCTTCAATGATCTGGAAAAGACAATTTGCAAGTTCATCTGGAATAACAAAAAACCTAGACTAGCAAAAACTGTTCTCAACAATAAAAGAACCTCTGGTGGAATCGCCAGGCCTGACCTCAAGCTGTACCACAGAGCAATTGTAATAAAAACTGCATGGTACTGGTACAGCAACAGACAGATAGATCAATGGAATAGGATCGAAGACCCAGAAATGAATCCACACACCTATGGTCACCTGATCTTTGACAAGGGAGCTAAAACTATCCAGTGGAAAAAAGACAGCCTTTTCAACAAATGTTGCTGGCACAACTGGCAGTTATCATGTAGAAGACTGGGAATTGATCCATTCGTATCTCCTTGTACTAAGGTCAAGTCTAAGTGGTTTAAGGATCTCCAAATAAAACCAGAGACACTGAAACTTATAGAGGAGAAAGTGGGGAAAAGCCTCGAAGATATGGGCACTGGGGAAAAATTCCTGAATAGATCAGCAAAGGCTTGTGCTGTAAGATCAAGAATTGACAAATGGAACCTCATAAAGTTGCAAAGCTTCTGTAAGGCAAAAGATACTGTCAACTAGACAAAAGGGCCACCAACGGATTGGGAAAGGATCTTTACCAATCCTAAATCAGATAGGGGGCTGATATCCAATATATATAAAGAACTCAAGAAGATGGACACCAGAAAAATCAAATATCCCCATTAAAAAGTGGGGCACAGAGTTAAACAAAGAATTCTCATCTGAGGAATACCGAATGGCTGAGAAGCACCTGAAAAAATGTTCAACATCCTTAATCATCAGGGAAATGCAAATCAAAACAACCCTGAGATTCCACCTCACACCAGTAAGAATGGCTAAGATCAAAAATTCAGATGACAGCAGATGCTGGCTTGGATGTGGAGAAAGGGGAACACTCCTCCATTGTTGGTGGGAATGCAAGCTTGTTCACCCATTCTGGAAATCAGTCTGGTGGTTCCTCAGAAAATTGGACATACTACTACCGGAAGATCCTGCAATACCTCTCCTGGGCATATATCCAGTAGATGTTCCATCTGGTAATAAGGACACATGTTCCATCATGTTCATAGCAGCCTTATTCATAATAGCCAGAAGCTGGAAAGAACCCAGATGTCCCTCAACAGAGGAATGGATACAGAAAATGTGGTACATTTACACAATGGAGTACTACTCAGCTATTAAAAACAATGAATTCATGAAATTCCTAGGCAAATGGATGGATCTGGAGGGTATCATCCTAAGTGAGGTAATCCAATCACAAAAGAACTCACATAACATGTACTCACTGATAAGTGGAAACCTAGACTACCCAAGATACAACTTACTAAACACATGAAACTCAAGAAGATTGAAGATCAAAATGTGGACACTTCGCCCCTTCCTAGAAGTAAGAGCAAAGCACACATTGAAGGAGTTACAGAGATCAAGTGAAGAGCTGAATCTAAAGGATGGACCAACCAGTGACTACTGCAGCCGGGGATCCATCCCATAATCAGCCACCAAACATAGACACTNCCCCAGAGCTCATGTCTCTAGCTGCATATATAGAAGAAGATGGCCTAGTTGGCCATCATTGGGAAGAGAGGCCCCTTGGTCATGCAAACTTTATATGCCCCAGTACAGGGGAACGCCAGGGCCAATAGGGGGGAGTGGGTGGGGTGGGTAGGGGAGCAGGGTGGGGGATGGGGGAGGGCTTAGGGGATTTTCGGGAGAACATGTAAAATGTAAATGAAGAAAATATCTAATAAAAATGGAAAATTTTTTTTTTAAAAAAGATAAGTTAATTCAATAAAAAAAGAAAATCAAATTATATTCTTTGGCCATTTGGTAATTATGCAAAACTTATCAAAGGGTCCAGACATTCTTTTCATCTTTACCCTTAGTCATTGGTGGCTTTTTAATAGAGTGACCAATGGAAAGCAATGAAGATAAACTTTAGGTAATTTCAACTAAACTGAAGTAAATGGTATGGAGTAAACATATTAGGTAATGTACAGCAAAGCCAAATAAATTACTTTGAATTCACAATATACTTTCATTGATGAAAAAAATAGATTAGAAAAAAAAAAGAATCTAGAATCCTATTACCTAGAGATAGTTAATTAACATTTTCGTATAAATAACCGTTATTGCTTCTGTTCTTATGTATACACCTTTACACACACACATTTCCCCTTGAATGTGTAAAGGTACTGCGATTTCATTCATTTTCTGCCCCCAGAAATGAGACTTCACTATGTTACCCATCTGACTTTGAACTCCTGAGTTCAAATAGTCCTTTTGCCCTAGCTTCAACTAAAATATAGACATACACTGCCATTCTGGCTTTCACTTATTAAATTTATTTTTGTCTCTGTGTATGTTTGTGTGTGTGTGTGAGCACACATTTGTGCATGCACAGGTCAGAGGTCAATGTCCAAGAGTCCTCTTCTCTCACTCTCCACTATATTCTCTGAGACAAGGTCTCTTACTCAACCTGAAGCTGAGTGGTCTGGGCTCACTGGCCGAAGGTCCTCTTCCTGGGTGATCCAAGGGAGAAACATATAGGATTAGGTGTCATGATGTCTTAGATACTAATAAACTAGAACGTGTCCATTGAAGTTGGGATTTGAAAAAGACCTTGTGACACCCTCTCCTAAGGTGAAGATAGTCACATTTATTAACATTTATAGAGGTTAAGGTAAAATAGTTGCTTTTACATTTTAATGCTTGCTTTGCAACTAATTGAATAGCTTTAGACCACATGAGATGAACCAAAATAATTGTGATTTCAAGGTCTTCTCTTCCAATTCATTTTTTTTTTGACAGTTTAACATGTCTTCTTTCAAGTGTACAAGGAATCCTAAAAGATATGTCAAACTGGAGTTTACCTTGATACATTAACTATGGTCCACAATTAACCAGCCAAATGCTGACAAACTGCATTAACTATAAGGCATGCTTTGTCCTTGACAGCTGGGATTCATCAGTGAACTTCATAAAGGTGATTAAGAGTCACATGGAAGGAAAACACATTGCCAGAATAGAGAAGACTGGAAATCTGTGTGAGTCATGTTTAAATAAGACTATTAAAATAGTTACATGTGAGTCAAGATTAAGGAGTTAAACTAAATGATTGTTATGTATCACAAATTATTTTAGTTATCAGAACACATAATCTCCCCACCCCCAGACAGGATGTGTGTGTAGCCCTGGCTCTCCTGAAACTTCTTCTGTAGCCTAGGCTGACCTTAAGCTCGCAGAGATCTATTTGCCTCTGCCTCTGGGTTGAAGGCTTGACATACCCTCTGAGACAGACGTGTTTCTCTTCTGTAACTGTCAGACTAAATGAAACAATCTAGCTTTTGAACGCCTGGTAGAATTCTGCTTCTACAGTGTCACTTTGCATAGCGACCCACACCCATATTTTATTTTTTAGTTGAAAAACTTTGTATACAATGTATTTTGATCACGTTCCTTCCCCTCCCCGTTTTTTCAGATCCCACCACTCCCTATCCACCCAACTTTATGTTCTTTCGTTAAAAAACAAAAACCTATGAAAACTAAAGTCAAAATAAGTAAAAGATCAATGAGACAAAAAAAAAAAAAAAAAAAAAAAAGCCCGTGGAGTTTGTTTTGTGTTGGCCACCTACTCCTCCGTGCGCATCTGGGCTGGGATGTGGTTGATAACACCCAACTACACTCTATTTTAACAGCTTTAGCTGAGCAAGGGATGGTACTCAGTCTAGGTTTGAACTGTACCGCCGAGCAATCCACCCCCAGCACTCTGCTTTCATCTTTATTGCTGGTGTTAGAATTTTTTTCTCAGGAGGCTCTTACTTCCATGTTCTGGGAGACACTTCTGAACTGCCAACACATGCTTCTCCCTGACAGAGAGCAAAGCAAGACCAAACTACAGGCCCACCTTCCTCACAAGGCCTTACCAAAACTATTTGCTACCCTCCTAACAACGCGATCCAAACCTGGAAGTGATTACGAACTTAAGCAAGCCTTACTCTTCGCGAGCAGGCACGCGACTTGCATTGAATGTCTTGTTTAGTTTACCCTCCGCTGTATTAGAAATCAACTGTTCCCAATAAAAAAATTACGGCGTCCGGAGCACCAGGTGTAATCTGCAGAGCTTGCAGAACCAGCAGGAGGGGCCCAAGGCACGCATGCGTGCTCTCCGCAGCACCCACTCCTGTTCAGCGTGTGCCTCTACAACCCGCAAAGAATTCACTGGATCTGCTTCCGGCTTCACTTACCTGCCACTTCCGGTCGCGCCGGCAGCAGCTTTTTCTGCAAATTAAAGCTCAATCAGCCCACGTGGAACCCAGAACACTCAGCCCACGAGACGCAGAGGCTGGGAAGTCCTCCCCAGACCCGCCCAAGAGACCCGCCCTTAAGAGGCCACACCCCCGTAAAGCCCGCCCCCTGGATAAGCCACTCCCCCGGGAGGTCGTGGCCAAGCCTGAAATAGAAGCAAGTATTTTTAAGGTTATTTCCTTCAGGCTAATGCATTTAATTAATACTAGATTCATGGAAAGGACAAAGTCCACTTACCAAAATATGTAAAGACGAGCTGGGTGATTCCTATGCTGGTTTCCTTCAGCAAGAGTTGGCTAAACTGTGCGGTCCAAAATGGTCTGTTCTCACTCAGGCAGGTGCTGTCTAGCTGCTGGGGCGGTTCTATTCAAGGCAGTTGGAAGCAGCACTTCAACCACATTCCTATGGCCTCAAGAACAACAAAGCCAGACTAGAGTTAAGGATGGAGATCACGGACCCACTTCTTGATGAGCAGAGCCCCAAGAATTTGTGGTCATCCCTCGCTCTTCCACAGAAACCAGTCTCTCCTCCTTCAGTTAGAATGGAAGCCCTCCAGCCTTGCCTCCTGGAGTAAGAAGCACTCGTGTTTGGTTTGGTACTGTTAACACAGTAAATGAACAGAGCTAATCCAGGGTATATAAACTAGCTGCACCACAGACAGTACTCCTGTCTGTTACTGCAACTTTGATGAGATCACTCTTCAGCTGGATGGTATTATGAGGGTGGGAAGGGATACTGTTCCATTAGTCATTGTAGGAATTTTGCTAGTTATCAAAATAGCCCCACATAGTGTTGCCCTTAGTAGGGCTCCTAAATTAGTGGTCTGCTTCTCAATTGTATTCTTTGAAATCTGAGATAGGACAGGTTTGTTGTTGTTCTGTTTTTTGTTTTAATTTCCTTCAATGACCTTCCTTCATTCTCCACTGTCTGCTCTAAGATGTCTGTCCTTGGACCAGTTACCCTCTTTTTCTACTTCTTCAGCTTCTCCACTGGAATGTCCTCTGATGATGGTAGTTCTCCTCTCCTGCGTTTTATTCTGTCTCCCCGCCCCCACCCCCAGCCCCCACCCCCAAGACAGGGTTTCTGTGTAACTTTGGCTGTTCTAGAACTCATTTGTAAACCAGGCTGGCCTTGAATGCACAGAGATCCACCTGCTTCTGATTCTGGAGTGCTGAAATTAAAGGTGTGCTCCACTATGCCTGGCTCTATCTGCTCTTTTTAAAACTTCTATTTGTGTGTGAGCTAGGGTCTCACCCTGTAAGGCAGGCTTGCCTGGAACTCGCTATGTGGACCAGACTGGCCTCACAGAGATCTTTCTGCCTCTGTCTTCCAAATTGCTGGGATTAAAGGCATGGGCTTCTTTCATTTAAATATTAATCACCATATTAAGGCTGAGATAACACACATTATACAGCAAATCAATCTGTATGCATGTATGTATATATGTAGGTTACAGAATGTATTAGTCAGGCTTCTCTAGAGTCAGAGAACTTATGGATAGTATCTCTATGATAAGGAAATCTATTATGATGACTTACAGTCTATAGTCCAACTCCCCAACAACGATCAGCTGTGAATGGGAAGTCCAAGGATCTGCAAGTAGCTGCTCAGTCCCACAAGGCTAGTAGATTCAAACAGTTGTGTTGGCAAGTAAATACAAGCAGGCGAAGAAGAGTGAATCTTCCTTCCTCCAGTGTCCTTATGTAGGTCTCCAGCATGAGGTGTGGCCCAGAATAAAGGTGTGTATTACCAAACCTGGATCTGGGACTTGTTTTGTCCCAGGCTGACCTTGAACTCAAGAGATCTCCTTGCCTTAGTCTCCTGGGATTCATAGCCACTATGCCTCAAGATCTCCATGCCAAGATCCAGGTCAGAAACTTGTATCTCCCAGCCTCACAATCTGGATCACAGGTGAGCCTTCCAATTCTGGATTGTAGTTCATTCCAGATATAGTCAAGTTGACAACCAGGTATAGCCGGTACATAGAATGACTACAAAGGGTTAAAGAAACAAAGCGTTTTAAGTCATTTCAAAGAGACCTGAGAGTCCAAAGCTAGAAACTGACAAAAAGGCAAAGGAGTCTATAGCTGTCAGATACAAAGCCAGCTTGAGATTTTGGAAAGGGATGTGGCTGCTGCTACAGTCAGGCTACGGGGTCAGAGTTGAGCTGCACAGTTGAGTCCAGCTGCAGAGGTGAAAGGGCAGGACCTGGTCCATAAGAATAAATAGGTGGACTGATAGATGCAGGTCTAGGTAAGCAAACAGCCAGGCAGATGGTAATTCAAGTATCCTGTGTTAACAAGCTGGGATACGGCAGAGCAGAAGCCCGGGAGAGCTGGGCGTTGTCAGGTTATTACACAGTCCCGCACCGGATGGTTAGTGGGGCCATCAATAGTCATAGTCTCTGCCCTCTGTGGGGTCCAATTTCCATGGCCTCTGTATTTAATATGTTCTCAGGCAGTTTTCCTAGTGTTTCATTATGTTTTTACTTAATTTTCTTACATGTGTATGCTATGGAGGTCAGAGGGCAACATGCAGGAGTTGGCTCTACCTTCCCATCAGATGGGTTCTGGGGATCAAACTCAAATTGATCAGGCTTGTTGGCATGTGCCTGATCTGCTGGGCCCACCTTACAGCCCTCTGATGTGATTTAAATACAGCTGTGTGCTCTTATCAAGCCAGTTCATCTTGATATGTCTATAGGGTGGCTGGCTCCCTGCCTACTCCCAGGAATAAGTCATTTCTTAGTCTATGCTTCCGGGCGTGCAAGACAGACGGTATAGATCATATGCTCACCCAAATGCAATCTTCTCCCCAAAATGAGTCAAAGTTGCCTATAAAATGGAGTCTCTCCGGACAAATCAGTCTTGGGGAAAAAAAAAAAAACCAAAAAAAACCAAAAAAAAACACCACCACAGTTTTACACAATATGGTTGGTGTGATAGAGAGCAGGACTTAAGAGCATCCAAATTAAAACTGAGCTCCATCTCATTGCTGCAAACTCCATCTATCTAAAAGTCCAGTACTGAGTTCTCTCATCCCTCAGGGAAACCTCAGTGCACCTACCTGCCTCCTTTTCTTGGTCACATCTCACATCTGCCCCTCACTATATTCTGCTCTGCTTCGTTGGGACCACGACTGTCATTAGCTGAAGTTACGCCACCTCCAGAGACACCTTCCTAGTTATGACCATTAAAATTGCACAGACATTAATAGCTGCTGTCCTGGTTGCTTTCTTTTTCATGACACACCACAACTCGTATTGTATAACTGTCAATTAACTGTCTTCTCAGCTGGGCGTGGTGGCACACACCTTTAATCCCAGCACTCGGGAGGCAGAGGCAGGTGGATTTCTGAGTTTGAGGCCAGCCTGGTATACAGAGTGAGCACCAGGACAGCCAGGGCTACACAGAGAAACCCTGTCTCAAAAAACAACAACAACAATAAAACAAAACAAAACAAAACAAAACTGTGTCTTCTCCACAGAAGGCAGTGGCTGTTTTGCCATGTCCCCAGCACCAAGAATGACTCTGGATTAGGTGACTTTGTTAGGTCACTCATTGCTTTGACAAAATATCTGGCAGAAGGAACCTGATTCAGAAGAATCCGTTTACTGGGGGTTATAGTTTGAGGGTATTGGGTGCCATGCAGCAGGAGGCAGCTGGTCTCATTGCATTAGTGGTCAGGAAGCAGAAAGTAACGAATGCTCACACTTCTCTTACAGTCTTTTCATTCCAGCTGGAACCCTGGCCCATAGAATGCTGTCACCCGCATTCAGAATGAGTCTTCTTGCCTCAGGTCAATTAACCCATATGGCAGTGCACAACTCTAACCAGTCTGAGGGCATCTAAAGTTCTCTTCTGTCCTTCATGGGCACGAGACAGCCCCATAGGGCAAATACACATTCAAAACATACACATATAAAATTAAAAATAAAAGGAGAAAAAAGGGAATTATGTCTTGTGAAGGATAAAAAGAAGTACATTCCATTTAGCTATCTTTTTAATACCAGGCTCAAGATTCATTTCTTTAGCATTGGCCTGCTTTATAAAATATTGCTCCTCTACCATCCCAAGATGCCTTTTTCTCCATCCTTTAGTTTATATTAAGGAGATAGTGCAATGAGACAATAGATATAGTTATTAAATATAAGCATATGAGAACATGTTCAAAACACGAGGTGGAACTCAGTGGTAGAGTTGCAGGCTTGGCATTTCCCATGCCTTCCGTTCACTCCCCAACAGCAAACCCAAACTGAAACCAAACAGTGAACCAAGCAAACAGACAACAACAGAAACCCCTGAATTGTATAAACGGTTACAAGTCCCCACCTATTCAGATACAAAGGAGTCTTCATTACATCCATCATCACTTGGGACAATACTATGTGATATCTGGACAACAGATATAGGTTTGGCTTTTCTCATACGAGATATCATTATAAACTGATAGTTACCACAAGATGAACTATTCGAATTGGAAGGAACTACTTCCTAACTCTGAATTAAAGGCAGCCTGCCAGAAAAGACTCACGGTGTGGAGTGTTTCTGAAGGCAGGTGACTTATGGTTCTTTCCTACAGAGCTGTCAGCAGAGCTCTCTCAGAACAGGGAGGAAGGTAGAGGGCTCCACAGCAAACTCCCCAAATGGAAGTGCGGTACATCAAAGTACTAGACAGACCTAGTTATTTAAGCTAATTGACATATTCCCAAGATAATGGCAAAGCAAAGTATACAGAGAAGTATGTCTCTCCCTCCCCCTCTGTCTATATATACACACACAATACCATATACATACACATACAAGCTTATCTATCTATACACATACATACACAATACATGCATATACACATACATACATACATACATACATACATACATACATACAGGGTTTCTCTGTGTAGCCTTAGCTGTCCAGGAACTTGTTCTGCAGACCAGGCTGGCCTTAGACTCACAGAGATCCACCTGCCTCTGCCTTCTGAGTACTGGGATTAAAGGCATGTACTATCACTGCCTAGCTTAGACACAATATGTTTTACAATGGAAGTTTTTTTAAATATCAAACTTTCAGCAATAAAAACACAATTCTAATTTTTATTGAAACGTATTTTTATTTTATGTGTATGAATTGTTCTGCCTGCATGTATGTGTGCACTGTGTGCATGTAGTGCCTGAGGAGACCAGAAGAGGGCAGCAGATCTTTTGGAACTGGAATTAGAGGGTTGTGAGTCACCTTATGGATGCTGGGACTTGAATTTGGGTTCTGTAGAGGAGCAACAGCCAGTGCTCTTAACCACTGAGCCATCTTTCCAGCCCCAAGCTTGCTGGATTGCTTTCCCTTTTCCCTTTTCCCCCCCTTTCCCTTTCTTTCTTTCTTTCTTTCTTTCTTTCTTTCTTTCTTTCTTTCTTTTTTCTTCCTTCCTTTCTTTTTTTTGAAACTGGATCGCATGTAGCCCAGTGCACGTAGTTCAGGCTGACCTTGAACTCACTGGAGATGATACTGATTTGAATTCCTGATCCCCCTGCTTCTACCACCCAAGCCCTCTCATTACAAATATGTACCACAAAGCCAGGCACAGAGAACAGTTTTCAGCTGAAGAATTGTGGCTAAGGTTAAATCCAACCAAGGGTGGTTTTTACAGGACAAACCTATAGTACACATAAAGTAATCAAAAAATTTAAAGCTAAAATTTACAAAGACCCCCAGGTAAAAATAACAGTCAATAAATGAGCTAATGAAATGGGCCATTCTCAAAAGAAGAAACATCTATGACCAGTAAATGTTCTAAAAAGTGCTGAACAGCATTAGCCATCAGGGAAATGCAAATTAGGGTTCTCCCTCACCTCAAATCAGAAAGCAAATTACAAGTGCTGGCAAGGATGTGATGAGCCCCTTTACAGTGCTGGAGGGCATGCAAACTGACATAAACTCAGTGTGAAGACTTCTCAAAAACACAAAAAAGCAGAGCTACCTATGACTTAGTGTTACTGCTTCTGACACGCCTAGAGGTCTTCATACACTACCACAGGGCCACTTGAACATTCATGTTTATTGCTGCACTATTCACAATAGCCAGGAAATGGATCCAGCCTAGACCGGAACAGATGAAACAATAATAGAAACATTATACATATACGATGAAACTTTACTCAACTATAAAGAAAAACGAAGTCATGAAAT
>LR750705.1:238409-323394 GCA_902729485.2 Mus minutoides | reverse complement strand
CAGTATTCTATTTAGGGACTTATATAATTGTATTTTTATTATTTTTTCCCTAAAATATAAAATATACCCTGGAAACATCCCAATAAAGCTGGTTCCAAGTGTGGATTCATTTAAGAAGATATTGTTATGTTATGACTGCTCCTTAGCCGCCATCTTTCCAACTATAACAAGGTTTCCCATTTAGGTTGGGGTAACTCTTTTGGAAGCTCAACTCCCACCAAGGACTCAGAACGTGCCTCCAACCAAGCTCCTACCACTCCAAATCCTAGTGAGAGCTCTAGTGAGTTAATATTTGATGGCCAATCATTTTGCAATTTAAGTTGCATTTCCTCCTAGCCGAATTAATCTCGGCACATGGTTGTGATCTTTTCCAGTGATTAATCAGCCATCCTTCCCTGAGTGATGAGGCAGCCTGGCTGGTCATTCTTAAGGTTTCCACAGTGCCAGAAAAGTCACTGGAATAACCCATGGGCTGATCTCATTTTCAGTCTAACCTCTCTCAGGCCATATTTCTCAGTCAGGTGAGGGTTTGCTGCACACCTGGAGGTGGGGTCCTGGCGAACCAGTCGGTTTCCAAGAGGGATGTAGCTCATACCTTCTGCTCCAAGGATGTTCCTCACAAGGCTCTATATTCCTGGGTTCCTAGTGAGAGGAGGACCTTCCAGAAAGCAAGGACAAACACACATTCTGGAGGCTTTTGCTGTTGTGGTTTCTGGCACCAAGCAGTTGAAATGACACGAGAAAGATTGTCCTAACAGGGAAGCTATCATTGGAATGTGTTCCTCAGAACTGCTCAAGGAAAAGCAAGACAGAAAATAGCCACAGTCCCATGGGCCCTGAGCATACTGAAATACAACTAAAACCTGCTCGCTACTGGGAGTGATGTGCCCACCCAACCTCAATCAGCGTCTATGTTCTGTCTCTTAGTTAAATATATACATAGCTGTCTTATCACCCTTGAGAGATTAAGGCAGATTCACAGAGATTACATTGTGCTTTCCCTCCGACACTGCAAATACTGGAATGGAGTTTAAGCCAGCAACCTTCAACAGAATCTTCTCCCACCCAGGAAATGGCTCATCCTGCATGTGGCACCAACCTGTAGCCACTGGCCACATATGGCTAGCATGACTTAGGAGATAGAACTTTCAGTGTCCCTGTGTCAGCTTGTACCTCTCTGTAGCACTGAGTGTGGCCTTTATTTCTCTGCCTCTGCCCCACTCTGTGTTCCACTCCTCACTTAACACGGTTCCGATGAGCTCTGAGCTCGGCTAACTGTCCTGATTCCATCATTAGCAGCTACCCTTTGACCCTCGGATTAAAGCCAGAACCTGTACAGCGGGTGAGACCTTTCATGATCTGTCCTCCCTCCTCTGTGCCAGGCTCACTGGGATTTGCATCCACTGGTGCGTGGCGCTGCACAGAACTGACCTCACTAACCCACAGATCTGTCTGTGCAAGTGACAGCACAGGTGGTGGTGATAGCTCCCCTCCCTCCACGTCGCCATTTGGGAGGATCCAGTGTGCCTTGGCAAACCCAGATTACATAGCATTTCCTCTGGAGATTCCCAGAGATCCTCCACACTCCGTTGCCCAACTCTTTCCTCCTGCTCAGTCTATACCAATTGTTTATCTGTCTCTATATCTGCCCACTGCCTTTGTTTCCCCTGTTTATCTCACTTCTCTTCCTGTTTTTTAAGGTTTGATTCCAATAGAGTAGAGATCTGTAATCTGTAGTGTAATTGGTAGTCTAAGTTCTAAAGAGTATGTTTAGTTTTACAGCCATAGTCAAAATGAAGCCATGAGGCCTCACACCTGCCCACCTCTGTGAACCACTGATATTTTTTTCTGTTCTAATGTTTTGCCTTTCTCTGTATAAAATTATTGTACCGAGTCTCTGGCTCTGAAGTCTTTGCATCTCACGTAATTCATTTTAGCTTTGCCAGCTGCTGTTTGTTGTGTTGATATTTGGTTCATCTGACATCAGAGTTCTCCATCCTACGGATGCGCCACAATTCATCCGTCCTTAGTTGAGGGACTTTGGGATTGCTTTTTGTTTGGAATAATCACAAACAAAGCTGGCAGGCATCTTCTTTGTAAGTCTTGGTGTGAAAAATGGGCTCTGTATTTTTAAAAGAACATGCAAAGGCATTTTCATTTGGTAAGTATGGAGGATGGGCATGATGGATCATGGACGCCTGGTCCTCAGTGGCTCGGATGGGAAGGCTGGATGCTTTCCATCTTTGAAATTATTTCCCAGCTTTTCCACTTTGTGATCGTTTCATGTAGACACATGAAGCATCCCAGTAGGCACACAGCAGCAGCTCAACTTCAACTTTACATTATACTGTTTCCCTAAAGACCAACAACACTAAAGATGTTTTCATAGTTCTTGTTTTTGGGTTTTATTTTTTTCCATCTATAGATCTTGGGTGAAGTATGATTTTGCTCTTGGTCTCTCCCCTCTGGAGGATAATTGTCATCTTGCTGTATGCATCTGGGGACTCCCTGGTCCGTTTGCATTTCTCATTTTAGCGAAATAAAAGTCATTTTGCAATAACAATCTCACAAAATTATTGCAGAAACATCGTATGTGAAGTGGTGTTTAGTTAAAAGTGAAAATGTGTGTGGCTGCAGTACTGAAAATACAAGTGTTGAAAGAAAATATCCACAAACAGAGATGGAAAGTAAGCTACAGAGCATGACGCTTACAAAGAGGAATGAATGCGCGAGAAGAGAACCACACGCAAAACTCTCACGTGCTGACACAATTTATTTAACCACTTGGAGGTCATACTACAAGTTGCTTTCAAACTTAATATATGACCTCCTGGCTCGCTTAGGGCCTTTTCATATTTGGGTTGTTGTTTTTTTTTTTTTTCTAGTCATGCAAAATTAGACCATTTCAAGTTAAAGCATGCTATACTCTGTTAGTAAAACTTTGGCTTCAGTGGTGGGGGGAGGCCTGAAGAGCCAATAAATATTCATGTAATCTTGGGGATAACATATTGCAAAGGACAGCTGGCTCAGGAGGGATCATTTGCCTGGGTTAGTATCTGTTTCCATTTACATTAAGAAAATATTGCAAGAAGTTATTATCTGCCTCCGGGCTCGGGGGAATACAATGGAAGGCTGATAGTGCACCTGATTGCTTTTGACATTTGCAGATTGTAACAGGGAACCGTGTGATGATAGCCTAGTGACTTCTTACAAAACACAATTTCAGAGGCTGTGAAGGAAAAGGGAGCTGGCAGAGACAGAGCGTGTGGCATCTGTAAGAATGAGAAACGGGATTTGTCAGCGGCACCTGCTTGTAGCCATCAGCCATCCCTACTGGGCCGCTGAGAAATTACTCGGCGCCAGGAATGTTGATGGGCATGAAGTCTCTTGTGCTTCAATACGGAGCACAGATACGGAGGAGAAAAAGTGTGGTTTTATTGAGCATTTTAACCCCAAGATGTAATTGTAAGACATTTAGTGAGCACCCGGAAGAGGTCAGTCGTCTGTATTTCTGTCTTTCTGTGCTACAGAAGACAAACAACAGAAATTGTTTTTAGTATGAATTCATAATTATTTCTCATTTGTATTTCAAGTGGATTCCAAATCTTTTACTTAGGCCCCCAAAGTACTAACGGCAGCAACTGATTAAGGTTTTTCATTGATTTTTTTCATTTGCTGATTGATGGTGGCAAAATGGAAATATGTTTATCACCTCTGACTTCTCAGACCCCATTGTAGGACAGTAGGAAAGGTATCATCAGGAGGAGGAGGGGCAGAAGCAGGACAGGACAGGAGTGGGTGGGGCAGGAGTGGGCAGGGCAGGTTAAAGGTTTAAAAAAAAGTAGCAACTTACTTAGCAAGTCAGAGAACAAAGACAGATGGAGAGACCACATATAAACCCTTTCTTTGTCTTTAGGAATTCTAAGAGGCTCAGAGCTGTAAAACCCAGGACAAAATAAAACATGAAGTGTTTTTTATCAAAACATCAGCAGGGTCATTGAGGCAGTGAGGTGGCTCAGATGGTAAAGGGACTTACACACACACACACACACACACACACACACACACATACACACACACACACATACACACACTCACATAAACACACGCACATACACACACATACACACACACATACACGCACACACACACACACACACACACACACACACAAAATAAGTAAATAAATGTTTAAGCAGTTTTAAATAGAAAAGCAAGCGCTAGCAATGAGCTGCACACGGCCCTGAGTTTTATCCCCAGCACCTCAAAAGAAAATTAGAGGGAGGTTATAGGGGGCTTTGGGGATAGCATCTGAAATGTAAATGAAGAAAATATCTAATAAAAAAAAGAAAATTAGAGGCAGAAAAATAAGTAAAAAAATGATAATTATACAGCAGGATTACAGCCATCCTAGTCAGTTTTGTACTGTTATTATAGAATACCACATAATGGACATCTTTAATAAACAGAAATTTATTGAAAATTCTAGGGTCTCCTGTGACTCCCAACTGTCTAAACTAGCATTATAATCACATAAAAGCAGAATACTTTTTTATTAAAAAGAGCAATATTGTTAAAGAAAGAATTCTTAGATATTGAAATTATCACGACTAAATTAAATTTTTAGTATAAGCATTGGGGAATAAAATTAAATGAACTCTCACGTGAAACAGAACAAAAAGAAGCAGGAAGTCTGAGAGAAATGCTAAGAGCATTGCAGACCAATTCTGGAGGCCGCTATCTAATGAAGAACCCTCGGAAGAGAGAGCAGAGAAACACAGTAGGAATTATCAAAGACATTCTGTAATGGGTGCTCCCAAGAATCTCATAGAAACAAGTCTTCATACCAACCACATCAAGTGCACTACAGCAAAACTTCAGGTCACAAAAGGCCCAGAGTCAGTACTTACTAAGCATTTTCTCCATGCCCCTAAAAGAAAGACAAGTGCATNCCCTCGGAAGAGAGAGCAGAGAAACACAGTAGGAATTATCAAAGACATTCTGTAATGGGTGCTCCCAAGAATCTCATAGAAACAAGTCTTCATACCAACCACATCAAGTGCACTACAGCAAAACTTCAGGTCACAAAAGGCCCAGAGTCAGTACTTACTAAGCATTTTCTCCATGCCCCTAAAAGAAAGACAAGTGCATTAAATTTAAGGAGCAAGAAACTCTAATAGGTTGAGACTTAATATAGTCACTTCTCGGTATCCATGGAGACTGCTCCCAGGTTCCTATGCTATCAAACCACACAGATGCCCAAGTCATCCATGCTGCAAGGGATGGCCACCATATGTTTTCCCCACATAAGTCAAATCATCTCTGAATTGCTAACAATTCATAAATCTATATTAACATTTTTTAAATGGTTGTGATTTGATTTAGGAAGAAGACAAAGTTCCTAACAATATGAAGCAGTCTGCATGTATTCGGTACACACATGGCTTTGATTTTAATGTATGCTTGGTTGAATACATGCATGCAAAAGCCAAGGACAGAGCAGGCAACTGAAGCTACACTGGACGTTCGGTTAGAGAGACACTGGAATGCTTCCGAGAAAAATTGGCTTTTAGTCTAGAACTGATGTAGCTTTCTAAGATAGAAATCATTCAAATGTCATAATAACGTTTTCAAACATTAATAATTAAAGAAATCACTTTCTTGCATGTATGGTTCCTAGAACACTGTTGTACAGTGTGCTTTAAAATGCACTAGTATGGTACTGAGGCTCCATAGTCATGATCCCATCCATCCTAATTACCTAGCAATCCCCCCCAACACCCCCCCATACTACTAACATGTGAATTTGGGTGCTGAGTTTCCTGCCTAGGAATTTAAGGACATATATTCAATCCCAGTATGCTTGGGAGGCAGAAGCAGGCGGATTTCTGAGTTCGAGGCCAGCCTGGTCCACAGAGTGAGTTTCAGGACAGCCAGGGCTACACAGAGAAACCCCATCTCGGAAAAACAAACAAACAAACAAACAAACAAACAAACACCGTAGCAGTACTATACCTCACACCTGCAGTTGTTTCATGGGTCTCATGCTTCTACCATTGTGCCATTATTGTTGTTGTGTTGTTGCTGAGGACATGACAACTTGCTATTGTAAGAAAGAAGTTCTTAATATAAAAAGTTACTTATTTTTCCATCATTCCCAAATCACCTTGCTATTTTGTTATCCAGTCCTCCAAAAAGTGACAGCTTTAGTCACTGAGACCGCTTCAACTCAATCAACAGCCACACTGTGGCAACTTCCGCCCATAGACTGGAAAGACAGGACTGTAGGTTTTATTGAATGAAGGAAATGTTTATATTTTTACCTGTGGCTTTGAGTAAAAGTATAAAAATGATGAAGATTAATGTTTGGATTAGTAGCACCAAATTTTCTATTGCTACCTTTAGACCAAAGCAATTGTAAAAGGACGTCGTAGCTTCCTAGGAATTGGTAATATAACTTCCAGGGATATTCAGAGAACAATAAATGCCTCTGTAGAAGAAAAAGTACCTGTTGTCCCATTCTCTGGTTACCCATGCTTCTCCCACATACTGGCTTGAAGATCATGTCTATGCAGAGCTTTCCTTCATTCTTAACACCATAATAATCTGGACATACTGTCAGACTCTAAAGAAATAGATTGAAAGAATACATAAACTTCTCAAAATATGTATTGATTTCCTGTGGCATATGCTAGCCTACTTAAACAGAACTACTTCTGCTCGGCAGAAGAGCTAGTAATAAGTGGCTTGTTATGGAGGAATAATTTTTACCATGAGTTGAGAAAGGTAAGGTCGCTTTAGGCTTGTTGAATCAGTATATGAAGAATAAAGGGTTAACCTTTTAGGGGTGAGAGTCCTGAGTGTTATATCTGGAGTTTTGTGTATGCTACAATACACTCTACCACTGAAATCTAACCCTAAACTCAAGAATATTTAAGTGTATACTTAGCAGAAACTAGTTAAACCACATTTCCCTGTGATATTTATCAGAATGAGAAATGCAGTCATAAAATGTGCTCTTTTCTTCACACGGCTATCTTCGCTAGGGTTTCATTGCTGTGAAGAGACAGCATGACCAAGACAACTCTTAGAAAGGACAATATTGAATTGGGGCTGGCTTATAGGTTAAGAGGTTCAATCCATTATCATTAAGGCAGGAAACATGGCAGCATCCAGGCAGACATGGTGCAGGAGGAGCTGGTAGTTCTATGTCTGTCTAAAGGCAGACAGGAGAAGATGGACAGTCTCAGGCAGCCAGGGGGGAAGTTCTCAAAGCCCACACCTACAGTGACACACTTCCTCCAACAAGGCCACACCTCATTAGTGCCACTTCCTGGGCTAAGCATAGTCAAACCACCACACCCACCTTTCTGATGATTTTTCTTGGTCCTTGTACCATATTCTCATTTACACATTCCATGGCAGATGGTAAAAACAGTGGTGTTACAACAAAGAAACTGTATGGACACAGCTAATTAGAATCAACTATAGAATTCTTAGAGCCCACTACAACATGAAAATGTAGGGTCCCTGCCTAAAAATTACAGAGTATCCAGATGGTAACAGCAGACCATAAAGCCAAATACTAGACTCTCTGAGTGGGTGCTTGGTTGGCTATACAGATCACATACACATGAAACTCTACTGATAGCCCTATCAGATCTTTCCAAACACCAAAACCATTCTAGGCCAGTTTTATGATCTAAGCTGGAATAACCATTTCTTACTACTTCCAGTTCAGTTAGCTTTCTTTCCATTACCCATTTATTTTCAACACATAGCTAAAGGAACTCTTTTAACTGATACAAAATAAAAGCATTATCAGTTACATATGCCTAAGAAATGCTTCTCTCTAGCCATATAATTAATGCTGACTATAGGATCCTTTTTACCTGTGGAAGCATGAGTTCAGTTGGGTTTCCAGATTGCCAGTGATGGGTCTCCTTCCCATTTCCCTGTCTGACCATCTGACCATTACCAACTTCAGGGCAACTAAACCATTTAAGTACAAGAGAATGACTCATACGTGCTGGGAAAATATGCAGTCCTTAAAACACCAGCTGTTCCATTTGGGGTTTTGCAAATCAGTTATCTATGAATTTCAAGTAATACATTTTCAGTCTTGGAATGCTGAATTTCAGAGTTCTAGAAGAAAACAAGGCACATGGGCAACTTTTTCTCAATTTTGCTTTTTTTTTCTTTTTAACTAAAATAAAATGCTTTCCCTTTTTCTTCAATTCCCCTGGCAGCCAAGCAAAACTCTGTCAAAGACCATTGACCATTCTTCTGGAAAAGACATCTAGCTGGATGGATTTGTTATAAAAGAGTATACTAGTCCAGAGCTTCTAGAAAGAAGAGATGGGAGCTAGAGAAAGGCTCAACAGGCTCAGTTTTCTGAGACAGGAAATCTTCACCAGCTATTAAAGAGTATGCATTCATGGGAGCTGAGCTAACACATCATCTCAGACAGCTAAGTCAGCCAAGCAGGCAAAGCATCTCTCCCGGATCCCTGCATCCTGCGAGGGATGGGCCTCCTCCTTTTTTTTGTTTGTTTGTTTGTTTTTTGGGGGGTTTTTTTTGGGGGGGGTTGGCCTCCTCCTTTTTGCCATCAGTGCTTTTCTGTAAGGGAGTTGCCATGTACCTAATGACACTTGGTTTCCCTCCTCCCTAGAGCAGCCTTTCCTTTCTTCACTGCTCTAAATCCACACTTGGACCTAGTACTTAACTCTCCTCTGTCCTCTTACTGCATCCCACCTTTGCCATGAGTTTGCTATTTTTGACTTGTTTTAAATATCTCATGCTTATCCCTGGTCTCTCGGATGTGACTGAGTCTCCTGGAGACAAATCCATGCGTTCTTGTGCTTTCTTCCCCCAAAGAGCCTAGCACAGTGCCTGTTACTAGGAGACTGCTGTGCAGGCAGGTGTCGGTTGATATGCTGATGAGCCATCCTCCTGTCCCAACCCACAATTTCAAAACTATGTGATAGATAATTTTCACAGCTTAGTGAAAGAAAAACAACTGGCATCATTCAATATTAAAAAAAAAAAAATCATGTCAGACTATAGATTCAAATCCCAAACAAACTTCCCTTACTTGTCCAAGCTAATGTTTAACTTTCGCCAGTTAGTGGAATTGTGGTGTAATGTCAGTGTTTGGTATTGATTGCCTGTGAAGTATTTATCTGTCACACTCATTTCAGAGCTATCGCTCTTCTTGGAAATGAGACATGATTGATGCAGATCCACTTCTGCTGTCCAAGGTTGTCCACCATATATAAGGCCACTTTCCAGGGTCTGCTAACAAGGAGATAATTAAATGTAAACACCAATGACGAGCTTCCCTTCCAGTAAGGTGAAAACACCTAAGCGGTGTGTAATGAAAATGCTGAAACAGTAGAAAGGGAGAATGGGGAGTGATCTGACAAGCCCCTTCTCCCGGGATTCCAGCATGGGGAGAAAGCAACCGAGCGTGCTGGTGCATGCCTATAATCCCAGCACTCTGGAAGTAAGGCGGGAATGAGGGATGTAGGAGACCAGCCTGCGATGCAGAGATATCCAGCCAACTGGGCAACATAGCAAGATGCTGTCTCAAAGAGTTGGGTGGATAAACACATTTTAGTTATACAGAAACCAATAAACAAGCAGTAAAGTTCTATGGTGGTCAACACCTGCTTCATGGGAACTGACCGAGGGCAGAACTCCACGGACTCCTTGGCTGACCCAGTCCACTTTGATGAAGCTGAGAGGACCTGAAGGGACCGCACAGATCCAGTAAGAAAGCCCATGCAAAGGAAGAGGAGGAGCATTGTCTAATGTCATATAAATTGTCACTAGAGACCCCAGGCCTTTAGGACTCACAGTGGAGAGAATCCAAGCAAAGGGACTTTTTCTGAATTTTCATAAGATAAATGTGGTTGTGCTGGCCAATGGCAAAGCAGGAGACTCATCTCTGGGAGAGTACAAAGTGTATTACAAAGAAATATGGTATAGGATGAATAATTAAATAGGAAAGATGCATTTCTTTCTCTATAACTTTAGGTTTCCAATTAAAATTTCTGTCTACTAACATATCACTTCTTTCCCAAATGTCATTATGTCCAAAGCCAAACGATGGCCTGTGACTTTCCCCAAATAGCTGTGTATTCTAAGCACACTGTGACAAGAAGACTAATCCAAAGTATTGATTTATGTTGCCACCCATCAGATGATGTCTGCAAGGCATGTGTCTAAATGGACTGCATTCAGCAGCTACCTTAGTCATCGGTTCTCGGAGAATTAATGAATCCCATTCATGCCAATAATAGAAACCAAGGTCAGGGCCTCCTCCTTGCTCTGTAATTCCATTACCACCACACAGAAGGCAGGCACACAGGGGTCATAAGCTCGGCAGCCTTCATCACTGGGCAAATGGGACTACATTTTGTTCCCAGGGATAATCCTCTCTGGAAGCACCCTTGTCAAAGATCTGTTGTACATCAACACTGAATGTACTTGCATATGCAAGGGAAATGCCAATAAAGAAAAAGATGAAACTGCCTCAACTGCCAGGAGCCTCAAATACTGTTTGTATTTTAAAAAGATACCACTAGAAGGCATTCGTCTCAAAACCATGTCAGGTGCTTCCAGTAACTGAGCACACATAATTGAAGATCGTTCAGGTTTAAAGCACTCCGTCTTTCTGCGTGGCTAACATATCCATTTCAAGTTTTGAAAACATCATTCTAACTACTGAAGGAAAGTGAAAATACCCTTGAAATGATCACAAGCAAATAGTTCTATTTATGATGCCTTGTTCTTCTTGAGATCTCAGGCAGTATGCTCTCAATAGCCAGGCAAGTTGGTCCCTGTCCCTTGTGGAACAAGAGCTTCCAGACCCCACAGAGCCATCAGAAGGGAACCACCCCAGGCAAGGATTCCAGAACTGGCTTTGACCCTAGCATTTTTTGCCTAACAGTAAATATGCTTGTGTTGTTTGTTTTCACTGTTGTTCGGGAGGAGAGTGTGCTTTGAAACAGTTGGGGTTTGATGCCCAGGAACTCCCAGGTAACACAGCACAGAACAGACGGTTGAATAAGGCAGAGCAGAGAGCCAGCCATCAGAGCCCATTTGTCAGTGTTTTGTAGTATATTTGTTAACTCCATTTCAGATGTCAGGGTTTCTCGCAGCTTTCAAAATGTCAAGCAAAGAAACAGTACCATGATGTGAAGTCCTAACTAAGCAGGAACTGAGGGCTGTCCAATTTCCTCCTCTCCTTTCTCTTCATGCCTCACCTGTCAAAAGAGAGCCGCATCAGAGGACCCCAGTCAAGCACAGTCTCCGGCCTCCACTCCGAATCCAAACTGCTCTGAAACTTTTGTAACAGCTGGGTTACAGGCAGGACTCCACTCCGGATCCAAACTGCTCTGACATTTTTGTAACATCTGGGTTACAGGCAGAACATAATCCCAATAAAAGCAGCAGGCTGACTCACAAAGCAAGCCATAGGTCAGACATCAAGAAAAGCCGAGAGAAGCAGGTTAGGTCCAGCAAGACCTCTGATGTCTGGAGCCTAGAACACTAGAGCTCTAATCCCTATTTGCCCTCTGTGACCTGGGACAAATTACTAGCTGCTTGTCTGATTCCATTTCTTCCGTTATGATATCATTCATAATGATATCATTTACTTGATAGGATTAAAGGGCTACATTAATTGCATATAAATATAGCTACATGTATAAATAACATTTTAATTAAATGTTAAACTTTAATGTTCATGTAAAATAAATTTAAGTAAAAAAATAAATTTAAATATTAAATAAATATCATTTAAAAAGTGCTGGCCTTATGTTAGTCAATACTCAAAAGACGTAGAAGCAATTGTTACTAGCCCTCAATAAATAGGTCGCTAGATAAGCAAGAGATCTGCACTACATTTATTTCCCTTTGAATAATTAACTATTAATGTCAAGTTGGTGTTTTCAACAAATATGCCCAGTAGTCTTAATGGGAAAAAATTAGAAAAAGACAGAAAAACATCTAAACAATTTTTATTGGAGATTTTCTTTATTTACATTTCAAATGTTATCTCCTTTCCTGATTTTCCCTCTGAAAATCATCCTTCCCCTACCCCTTCCTCCCTACCCCTGCTCACCAACCCACCCACTCCTGCTTCCTGGCCCTAGCATTCCCTCACACTGGGGCATAGAGCCTTCATAGGACAAAGGGTCTCTCCTCCCATTGATGTCCCACTAGGCCATCCTCTGCTGCATATGCAGCTGGAACCATGAGTCCTATCCTGTGTACTCTTTGGTTGGTGGTTTAGTCCCTGGGAGTTCTGGGGGGTACTGGTTAGTTCATATTGTTGTTCGTCCTATGGGGCTGCAAATCCCTTCAGCTCTTTGGGTCCTTTCTCCAGCTCCTCCATTGGGGATCCTATGCTCAGTCCAATGGATGGCTGTGAGCATCCACCTCTGTATTTGTGAGGCACTGGCAGAACCTCTCAGGAGAGAGCTATCCTGTCAGTAAGCACTTGTTGGCATCCACAACAGTGTCTGGGTTTGTTGATTGTAAATGGGATGGATCCCCAGGTGAGTCAGTCTATAGATGGTCATTCCTTCAGTCTCTACTCCACACTTTGTCTCTGTAACTCCTTCCATGGGTGTTTTGTTCCCCACTTCTAAGATGGATAGAAGTATCCACACTAAGGTCTTCCTTCTTCTTCAGTTTCATGTGGTTTGTGAATTGTATCTTCGGTATTCCAAGCTTCTAGACTTCTGGGCTAATATCCACTTATCAGTGAGTGCATATCATGTATGTTCTTTTGTGATTGGGTTACCTCACTTGGGATAATATCCTCCAGATCCATCCATTTGCCTAAGAATTTCATAAATTCATGGTTTTTAATAGCTGAGTAGTACTCCACTGTGTAAATGTACCACATTTTCTGTATCCATTCCTCTGTTGAGGGACATCTGGGTTCTTTCCAGCTTCTGGCTATTATAAATAAGGCTGCTATGAACATGGTGGAGCATGTGTCCTTATTACAAGTTGAAACATCTTCTGGGTATATGCCCAGGAGAGATATTACTGGATCTTTCGGTAGTACTATGTCCAATTTTCTGAGGAACCGCCAAGCTGATTTCCACAGTGGTTGTACCCACTTCAATCCCACCAGCAATGGAGGAGTGTTCCTCTTTCTCCACATCCTCACCAGCATCTGCTGTCACCTGAGTTTTTGATCTTAGCCACTCTGACTGATGTGAGGTGGAATCTCAGGGTCATTTTGATTTGCATTTCCCTGATTACTAAGGATGTTGAACATTTTTTTAGGTGCTTCTCAGCTATTCGGTATTCCTCAGTTGAGAATTCTTTGTTTAGCTCTGTATTCCATTTTTTAATAGGATAATTTGTTTCTCTGGAGTCTAACTTCTTTGGATATATTAGATATTAGCCCTCTATTTGATGTAAGATTGGTGAAGATCTTTTCCCAATCTGTTGGTGGCCTTTTTGTTTTATTGACAGTATCTTTTGCCTTACAGAAGCTTTGCAATTTTATGAGGTTCCATTTGTCAATTCTTGATCTTACATCACAAGCCACTAATATTCTGTTCAGGAAATTTTCCCCTGTACCTATGTGTTTGAGGCTCCTCCCCTACTTTCTCTTCTATTAGATTCAGTGTATCTGGTTTTATGTGGAGGTCCTTGATCCACTTGGACTTGAGCTTTGTACACAGAGATAAGAATGGGTTAATTTGCATTTTTCTACATGCTAACCACCATTTGAACCAGCACCATTTGTTGAAAATGTTGTCTTTATTCCCCACTGGATGGCTTTAGCTGCTTTGCCAAATATCAAGTGAACGTATGTGTGGGGGTTCATTTCTGGGTCTTCAATTCTACTCCACTGATCTTCCTGCCTGTCTCTGTACCAATATCATACAGTTTTAATCACTATTGCTCTGCAATACAACTTGAGGTCAGGGATAGTGATTCCCCCAGAAGTTCTTTTATTGTTTAGGGTAATTTTAACTATCCTGGGGTTTTTGTCATTCCAAGTGAATTTGCAAATTGCTCTTTCTAATTCTATGAAGAATTGATTTGTAATTTTGATGGGGATTGCATTGAATCTGTAGATTGCTTTTGGCAAGATGGACATTTTAACTATTAACCCTGCCAATACATAAGCACAGGAGATCTTTCCATCTTCTAAGCTCTTCATTGATTTCTTTCTTCAGAGACTTGAAGTTCTTGTCATACAGATCTTTCACTTGATTGGTTAGAGTCACACCATGGTATGTAAAATTATTTGTTACTATTGTAAAGGGTGTTATTTCCCTAATTTCTTTCTCAGCTTATTTATCCTTTGAGTATAGGAAGGCTACTGATTTGTTTGAGTTAATTTTATATGCAGTCACTTTGCTGAAGTTCTTTATCAGCTTTAGGAGTTCTCTAGTGGAATTTTTGGGGTCACTTAAGTATATGATCATATCATCTGCAAATAGTGATATTTTGACTTCTTTCTTTCCAATTTGTATCCCTTTGACCTCCTTTTGTTGTCTAATTGCTAGTCTACCTAGAACTTTTAGTACTATACTGAATAGGTAGGGAGAAAGTGAGCAGCCCTGTCTAGTCCCTGATTTTAGTGAGATTGCTTCAAGTTTCTCTCCATTTAATTTGATGTTGACTACTGGCTTGCTGTATATTGCTTTCATTATGTTTAGGTATGGACCTTGAATTCCTGATCTATCCAAGATTTTTAACATGAAGGGATGCTACATTTTGACAAATGTTATCTCAGCATCTAATGAAATGATCATGTGGGGTTTTTTTTCTTTGAGTTTGTTTATGTAGTGGATTATGTTGATGGATTTCTGTATATTAAACCATCCCTGCATCCCTGGATGAAGCCTACTTGATCGTGGTGAATGACTGTTTTTATGTGTTCTTGGATTCGATTGGCAAGAATTTTATTGAGTATTTTTGCATCAATGTTCATAAGGGAGATTGATCTGAAGTTCTCTTTCTTTGTTGGGTCTTTGTGTGGTTTAGGTATAAGTGTAATTGTGGCTTCATGGAACAAATTCGGTAGTGTTCCTTCTGTTTCTATTTTGTGGAATAGTTTGAAGAGTACTGGTATTAGGTTTTCTTTAAAGGTCTAATAGAGTTCTCCACTAAACCCATCTGGTCCTAGGCTTTTTTGGTTAGGAGACTATTAATGGCTGCTTCTATTTCTTTAGGAGTTATAGGACTGTTTAGATGGTTTATCTGATCCTATTTTAACTTTGACACCTCGTATGTGTCTAGAAAATTGTCCATTTCATCCATATTTTCCAATTAAGTTGAGAATAAACTTTTGTAGTAAGATCTAATTAGTTTTTTAGATTTCCACCGTTTCCATTGTTATATCTCCCTTTTCATTTCTGATTTTGTTAATTTGGATACTGTCTCTGGGCCCTCTGGTTAGTCTGGCTAAGGGTTTACCTATCTTGTTGATTTTCTCAAAGAACCAGCTCCTGGTTTGGTTGATTCTTTGAATAGTTCTTTTTGTTGCTATTTGGTTGGTTTCATCCCTAAGTTTGATTATTTCCTGCCATCTACTCCTCTTGGGTGTATTTCCTTCTTTTTGTTCTAGAGCTCTCAGGTGTGCTGTCAAGCTATTAGTGTAAGCTCTCTCCAGGTTCTTTTTGGAAGCACTCAGAGCTATGAGTTTTCCTCTTAGGCCTGCTTTCATTGTGTCCCAAAAATTTGGATATGTTGTAGCTTCATTTTTATTAAACTCTAAGAAGTCTTTAATTTCTTTCTTTATTTCTTCCTTGACCAAGTTATCATTGAGTAGAGCATTGTTCAGGTTCCATGTGAATGTTTGCTTTCTATTTTTTATGTTGTCATTGAAGATCAACCTTAGTCCATAGTGATCTGATAGGACACATGGGATTATTTCAATCTTCTATTGTCTGTTGAGGCCTGTTTTGTGAACAATTGTATGGTCAGTTTGGAGAAAGTACCATGAGGTGCTGAGAAGGTATATCTTTTACTTTAGGATGAAATGATTTATTAATATCTGTTAGATCCATTTGATTCATAACTTCTGTTAGTTTCATCATGTCTCTGTTTACTTTATGTTTCCAGGATCTGTCCATTGCTGAGAGTGAGGTGTTGAAGTCTCCCATTATTATTGTGTAGGGTCCAATGTGTGCTTTGAGCTTTAGTAAAGTTTCTTTATGAATGTGGCTGCCCTTGCATTTGGAGCGTAGATGCTCAGAATTGAGAGTTCATCTTGGTAGATTTTTTTTTTCTTTTGACCAGTATGAAATGTCCTTCCTCATTCTTTTTTATAACTTTTGGTTGAAAGTCAATATTATTCAATATTACAATGGCTTGTTTTATGGGACCATTTGCTTGGAAAATTGTTTTCTAGCCCTTTACTTTGACATAGTGTCTGTCTTTGTCACTGAGGTGCATTTTTTATATGCAGCAAAGTGTTGGGTTCTATCCAGTCTGTGAGTCTATGTTCTTTTATTGGGGAATTGAGTCCATTGATGTTAAGAGATATTAAGGAAAAGTGATTGTTACTTCCTGTTATTTTTGTTGTTGGAGGTACAATTATGTTTATGTGGCTATCTTCTTTTAGGTTTGTTGAAAGATTACTTTCTTGCTTTTTCTAGTGTATAGTTTCCCTCCTTGTGTTGGTGTTTTCCATCTATTATCCTCTGTAGGGCTGGATTTGTGAAAAGATGTTGTGTAAATTTTGTCTTGTTATGGAATATCTTGGTTTCTCCACCTTGGGTAATTGAGAGTTTTGCTGGGTATAGTAGCCTGGGCTGGCATTTATGTTCTCTTAGGGTCTGTATGACATTTGCCCAGGATCTTCTAGCTTTCATAGTCTCTGGTGAGCAGTCTGGTGTAATTCTGATAGGTTTGCCTTTATGTGTTACTTGACCTTTTTCTCTTACTGCTTTTAATATTCTTTCTTTGTTTAATGCATTAGGTGTTTTGATTATTATGTGACGGGAGGAATTTCTTTTCTGGTCCAGTCTATTTGGAGTTCTGTAGGCTTCTTGTATGTTCATGGGCATCTCTTTCTTTTAGGTTAGGGAAGTTTTCTTCTATAATTTTGTTGAAGATATTTACTGGCCTTTTAATTTGGACATCTTTGCTCTCTTCTATACCTATTATCCTTAGGTTTGATCTCATTGTGTCCTGGATTTCCTGAATGTTTGAGGTTAGGAGCTTTTTGCTTTATGCATTTTCTCTGACTGTTGTTTCAATGTTTTCTATGGTATCTTCTGTCCCTGATATTCTCTCTTCCATCTCTTGTTTTCTGTTGGTGATGCTTGCATCTGTGACTCCTGATCTCTTTCCTAGGTTTTCTAACTCCATGGTTGTCTCCCTTTGTGGTTTTTCAATTGTTTCTATTTCCATTTTTAGATCTTTGATGATTTTGTTTTTCTTTTTTTTTTTTCCTTTGCCTGTTTGATTGTGTTTTCCTGTAATTCTTTAAGGAATTTTTTGTGTTTCCTCTTTACGGGCTTCTAGCTGCTTACCTGTGTTCTCCTGTATTTCTTACAAAGAGTTATTTATATCATTCTTAAAGTCCTCTATCATCATTATGAGAATTGATTTTAGATCTGGGTCTTGCTTTTCCGGTTTGTTGGTGTATCCAGGACTTGCTATGGTGGGAGAATTGAGTTCTGATGATGCCAAGTAACCTTGGTTTCTATTGCTTATGTTCTTATGCTTGCCTCCCACCATCTGATTATCCTTAGTGCTACCTGCCCTCGCTATCTGACTGGAGCCTGTCCTTCCTATAATCCTGGTTGTGTCAGAACTTCTCATAGTCCAGCTGTCTTTGTGATCCTGTGATTCCAGGATCCTGTGATCCTGAGATTCTGGATGTGTCAGAGTTCCTGGAAGTCAAGCTGCCTCTGGGACCCTGAGATGCTGGTGTGACCAAGCTCCTGGGATTCCAATCCTGTGATCCTGGGTGTGCTAGATTGCCTGGAAGTGGAGTGTCCTCTGGGGAGGGCTTTGGGGCTGGCTGCAGAGTTCTCACCCAAAGTAAACCAGCACAGACCAGAAAGAAACCAAGCTACTGGTTGGGTTGGGTTCCTGTGTCCCTGGATCCTGCTGGTCCAAGTTACTCCCCATGGTGTTGGAACAGATGTTGTGTCCTACTCACCCCTGATTCTTAGATCCACTTCTCTTTTTCTTAAATGAAGCTGTTTTCCCATGTGATGCTTAGAGGATGGTACTCTTCATATGCCTTTGGTTTCAGTGTTTCTAAGCTATGCCATATAGAAAGAAATCAATATGTCACACGCGTGTGCACACACACACACATGGCAGGGAGAGGGAGTGGGAGAGGAAGAGAAAGAGAGAGAGAGAGAGAGAGAGAGAGAGAGAGAGAGAGAACAAACCAAGTACCGTACTTCTGGCTAGATTGCTCATCTAGTTCTCAGAACCACTGTGAGGTCACTGGTAGTATTATCCCAATAACAGTTAGAGAAGAGTTAAGAGAATTTAGACAGCTGGGCGTGGTGGTGCACGCCTTTAATCCCAGCACTTGGGAGGCAGAAGCAGGCAGATTTCTGAGTTCGAGGCCAGCCTGGTCTACAAAGTGAGTTCCAGGACAGCCAGGGCTATACAGAGAAACCCTGTCTTGAAAAACCAAAGAGAAAGAGAGAGAGAGAGAGAGAGAGAGAGAGAGAGAGAGAGAGAGAGAGAGATTTTAGACAATTTCCCAAGCACCACAGGATAGACATCAGTGTACACATTATGGACAGGAAAGCCAAATAATTTCTAGATCATTCCAAGAACTATTGAGTATGGAAAGGAGAAAACAAGGCAGAAAAAAAATCTTCTCCTCCTAATTATGATTGACAGCTAAATACCTACATTGTTTATCACATTTATTCCTTTTAGCATGCATGTGCACGTCTATGCATATGCCTATGTGGATATGTGTGTGCACATACATGCACTTGTGTACAAGGATCTCAGTGCACCCATGGAGATCTGATGACCACTCTCAGGCCTCTCTTGCTGCCTTGTGAAATCTAGAGATTAAATTCAAGACCTCACCCTGGGCTTTACCTGATGGGCTACCTCATTGGTTTCCCCCCCCCCTTTTTTTAAATCAGGAGTTGTTATTATACTTCTGCCTGAGAAATATAGCCTATGACTCTAAGGTAATCATTAGTAAACTCTAAATAGTGCTCTCTTAATTAAACCCATTAGAGCTTATGGGAAATAAAAATGTGTTTGGACTCAAACCTGATGAGTTTCACTTCAGGGACACAAGCTTGGCCAATATTTTTCTATGTAGTCTGTAACCTTTCACAGTACAGAGTGAGCAAGGTCCTAGTTCATTAACTCACTGATTGTCCTGCCTCTCCGTGGTTATTAGTTGATAATTCCACCCTTCACTGTAACTAATACACAAAGTGGAGAGTTCAAGGTGTAGCCATCCTTAGAGACTCTGAATGGTAGACTGCACCTTTCTCTGTTTCTGCACATTAGCTCAGTCCCCAACCCATCAACAGTTTCCTACATTACAAGGTCTATGAAGGGACACACAGTAGCACTGTACACTGCTGAGATGTGACCACAGACACGGTCACCTTGGTAGGTTCCCACCACCACACCCATTTACACTAAAAGTCAATCAACCTGCTAGAAAAATATGCATCCCTGTGTATCTGGTTCTTCTCAAACATAAACAAAAGTCAAAAACAGAATGTCTTCATTGTTTTAAAGAAATATATAGAAGTTACACCAGCTCTAAAACTTTTAAAATATTTTAAGTTCTCAAAGTTGGACTACATCTTCTGGTTAATGAAGGGTCACTGTTTAAAGGGCAGGTTGGTTTTTGGTGTTTGGTTTTTCTTTTTGTCTTTTCTTTCTTGTGATCCTTCCTACTGTGTCTTTGCCACCAATAACATCTCAGATTCAATGAAGTCCTTGAATTAGCACTTGACATTAGCATGTTCCTGGGTCACCTTGTGAAGTGGAAAGGGATAAATGATAGAAAACACAATGCCCTGACACTGAAGCAGACCTGAGGAGTGGTGAATTCTGCCACTTGGCAAGGCAGCTGCTCCCAGGATTAACGGGTACCGAGGGTCTCCCCTTTCCTCCACTCAATAAAAAGGAGATATAAATTAAGTTCCTGTCCCTAACTGCACCTTTCTGCACCACTGTCTCTGAAATTTGAGATCCTTTTGCACACATTGCCACTCCTGTAGTTCTCAGGCTCTGGTATGTACCAGACTTTCCCAAGAAGCTGCTTAAAAATCCACAGTCCTTGTCTCTTGTCTAGACATTCAGATTCTGAGGTTTAGATATGGCCCAGGGATCTGATCCTCACATGAGTTTGATACCTCTCAAAATTCAAGAACCTTGGGTGTTTGGGTTTGGAATGGGCCTATCACTGCGAAGGACTTGAGTTAAGGAACTTTGGTCTCAGTAGTACACACAGAGCCACAGCTAGTGGTTGTGGTGCTAAGCCAGAGATACTGATGAGGGAAAAACTTCAGATGTTGCACTGTTTGTCTTAGGCTGGGACTGAAAGGTAGAACATGTGCTGGTGATGTCCCTGATACTATTTCTGTTGGGTTTTGTTGTTGTTGTTGTTGTTTTTAGCTGTGCCCCATAAAATCGGACGAATCATTGATGGGAGCCCTGCAGATCGCTGTGCCAAACTCAAAGTGGGCGACCGGATCTTAGCAGTCAACGGCCAGTCTATCATCAACATGCCTCACGCTGACATTGTGAAGCTCATCAAGGATGCGGGTCTCAGTGTCACCCTTCGCATCATTCCTCAGGAGGGTGAGTGCCTTAGGTGGCCTTCCAAAGAGACAGACCATAGACACAACTCAGCTGGCATTCCGAGCATCAGCTCTGTGGCACTGCAGGTCCCGTGGTATGAATCCCAAGGCTCAGGGTTACCAGAGCCCACCCTGGAGTTTCAGGCATACTTGTTTTATGGAGATGTTAAGCTGGAACTCACTCAACCCAGCAGGTAGCAATACAAACCTGAGCAGTAGCCAGCCACCTGACTTAGATCATTAGGGAGCCTCTGGTACTGTCTAGAAACAATTTTGACTGCTGAGGTTGGGGTTGGGATATGACTGTCAGCTAGTGTGTAGACCTCAGAGATGCAACGCTGCATCCTTATGACGCTCAGGACAATGCTCCACGGCAAGGGGTTATCTGACTCAAAACGTGAAGAGTGCCAAGGGTGGGAGATGATATCAAAACACTTGGAGAAAACAGAGAAGTGATTCATGTCAGAATGCAAACAGGCCATCTATCTCCCTTTGTTACCCAACTACAAAAATAGACAGATAGACAGACAGACCAATGTAATGGACATAGTTTTTGTCTGTCATCTGAAGACACCAATCTGTAAAAGACAAGTCAGAGAAAATGAACTGTAAGAGTCTGCTACAGCCCTGGCAAGGTTCTCCACCCTCTCAGTCTGGAGTATTGGCTCTGGCTTTAACCTAACATGTGAGGGTCATTTGCATTGAAATTTTATATTGTTGTGAGAGAAAAAAAAAATCAAGAAGCAGTTTTTGAATAGCTTTACAAGTCTCCCTGTGTGCCGAGTGCTTTTTTTCTTTCTGGAGAAGTGTACAGAGGACTCTTAGTAAGACAGGCAAGAGATCAGAGAAGAGGTTGTAACAGCATTCATTAGCTTATACACACAGCCATCTCCCTATTCGCACTCTGGAAGCCTGGTAAGAGTTCTTGACCAGGGAGAGGTAACACACTCCATAAACCCAGGTCCTTAAGGTGGAGTTAGGCTGCTCAATCCAGGATGAGCTGGGCTACAGAATGAGGCTGTATTGAAAAGGAAAGAAAGAAAGAGAAACTAAATCAAAAGGTGTTAACTAGAACATTTCTCTCAGCAAGGAATTCCTGTATTTTTAGCATATTAGAATATGCTTGTCCCTTTGGATTGTTTTCTTGTGGTTTTAACTTAGTTGGTTTGCTTTTCTGACCTTTCCTTCCAACAAAATGGCAAGACTTCTCATAACTTTACCCAGAAACAGTTAGAGTCAATGAAAGAACATTCCTTCTAGGAATGGTATGGACCTTCATAAGTTTAACCTGCTAGGGAAAAGCCCCACAGAAACCAAAATGACCAAGGAGGCACCAAGTTTCAGCCTCTGTTTATTTCTTGCCTCTGATCAGATGCCAACCTAACCACATCTGTTGCCTTGTTTCCCCATCAGAGCTCAACAGCCCAACATCAGCACCCAGTTCAGAGAAACAGAGTCCCATGGCCCAGCAGCACAGCCCTCTGGCCCAGCAGAGTCCTCTGGCCCAGCCAAGCCCAGCCACCCCCAACAGCCCAGTCGCACAGCCAGCTCCTCCCCAACCTCTCCAGCTGCAAGGACACGAAAATAGGTAATGGTTCACCTCTGACTTTTCTGACTCTGAGAGGCGAAGGGGGTGGGGGTGGGGGGATGCGAAAGAATTCCTGGGAACTGTTTAGGACACAGCTGGGAGGGAGATTTTCATGCAGTTGAAATTATTATGTGGACTGTCAGATGGTTTCAGAGGGAGGGAGGGAGAGAAGGGAGGAAGAAGGGAGGGAGAGGAGGAGGGAGAGAGGGAGGGGAGGTAGAAGGGAGGGAGGGAGGGAGAGAGAGAAAGAGAGAGAATGAGAATGAGAATGAGAATGAGAATGTGTATCGTGCTGAATACATGTTTCATTAGTAAATATAACTCCACATCTATCTGCCCTGCATGGTAGGTCTGAGCTTCTCTGCAGCAATGCCAAGCCATGGGCCATGGCAGATGAGTGGAGTTAGCTACCTGAGAGCATTAGGAGCTTTTAGAAGAGCACAGGAGAGAGATCCAAGCATGGTTCTCCAAGGCCAGGGTTGTTGTGGAATAGGGTAAGGGGAGAGCTAGAGATGGACCATTGAGAGTGATGGAAGCCACCCCTAAAGATTCTGGTAAGAATATTCAAAGTCCTCATGATTGTCCCAGTAGAGTGGAGAGGCTGGCAAATGCCATCACTGGGCTGTCTTTTCTGAAACTCACACTTGTTCCTAGAGAGCAAGCAGACAGGAGGCTGGCAGGGAAAAGAGTAGGGGCGGCGGGCGGAGGGGGGGGGGGAATGACCTGTTGTGATCATAAAAAGATAAAGAAATATAAGAATATGTTCTATCTGGGTTGTGGGGGGAGGGGGTGCCTCGGCAGACCCATGCCAAGACATCCCTTCCCCCCTGAGGTATAGTATAGAATAAAGTTTATTCAGGGCATAGGGAGGGGAGTTAAGAGGGTAGTAGAGGCAGAGAAAGGCAGAGAGAAGGAGTAGAGAAGTAGAGGCTGGCCATGACTACTTTGAGAGGGGCGGGAAGGGGATGGGGAGAGAGGGGGAGAAGGGGATTAGAGAGGGAAGAGGGGCCAAACAGCCCCTTTTATAGTGGGCTGGGCTACCTGGCTGTTGCCAGGTAACTGTGTGGCCGGAGCATACTGTGGGGGTGGCATCCAGACAAAATATCAACAGAGGCTGCAGGAAAACCTGGAGCCACAAACAGGGTAGTTTGGAAGACAATGACACAGCCTGGAGGGCAGGGAAGGAGAAAGGACTCCTACACAATTATAACTTTATGTGGTCCTCCAGCAACCTACTGAGAGCCATCCATCCCTACATAGGGACCTCCTGAACTAGTAACATGAGTAAGGTTCTTTGAGGCTCTAGAAGACAGAAGTGACATATGAAAATGGTATCGACTTATTGTGACTCCTGTGCAACAGAAAACCTGGCTTGGGTTGAGCCATTAAAGAAATAGATAAGGGTGTGGTCCCAAGTGTTTTTCTTCCTTCCAACTGGAGAAAAGTAGAACACATCTGCATATGAATGCCCCCTTAGCCTTTCCGGTCCAGCATTTTGGGGACAGCTGCTTCCCCTGTGCCCTCCCTGCCCCCCACCCCCCAGTCAGTAAAGATGGAGTCAAGCCTTTTTCTCTGGCCCGTCACTCACACCACTTCAGAACAGTGGTTTTCTCTGTACCACGGGTGAAATTTCCATAAAAAACATTTTAACTATTTTGCTACGATTTCCCCATGAGCTTTCATGGAAAACTGAGTGCCTGGCTGTCCTTGGCTGCTTATGTTTTAAATGTATGCTCGGGAAAAGAGAAGCCCCATTGAGCAAATGATGCAGAGGTAAGAGCCTGACAACCGAAAGCAGAGTTAAGTCCTGGTTGCTTGGGTAATGAGCTCCAGCTGTGCTTGCAAACACCAGAACACCACGTGTTATGGGGACAGATTGCACTGGCTTTCCACTGGGATCCATCTGAGAGTCCAGAGGGAGGGCCTGAGCACACCTGCAGTCCCTCAGCCAGTCTCAGTCTGGCTCTTAGCTTTGCCATTGTAGATGAATTTTGTAACCCTCATCTTCTTAAAGAGTGCACTTGGGTCTTGCTTCTAGAGGTGGATGGGTAATCTCATCTCTACTGGCTAGTGAACTCTCCTGGTCCACTGGCCATCATCTCTCCAGAGAAGGTTCTCCCATCATGCTGAGCAAGGCATGAGAGTATATTCAAGATCCCTGGAGAGAAGAGCTGGCTAAGCCACTGTAGGGACCTGACCCTCATGGAACCAATGATCTTTGCAAACACTTTTTCCTTGACCACAAAATATTTCCCAAATCTGGCATTAGCATATTTACATGATTCAAATTTTTATAAGTCACCAACATGTTTGTTTCAGTAACATGTAGAACCTTTAATAGGCCTGTGCCCAAGTTCCCTGGCTTATATTTTTACTGTATCTGGAGACTCATATATGTATGAGCAAAAAGATTCAATGATTTTACAGATATCAGAAACATTTTCATAGTCTCCTCCAAAGATTGCCATGGTGTTAAAGGAAAACTCCTCACCTATTTGTATATCAGTCTGGAAATGCTGCCAAAGCAGTTCATATGCCAACTTCTTCTACACAAGGCATGCCCACCGGCATGTCAGAGAGAGCCATTTCCCACACAAGAGCAGGGTAAACTAGAAGGGCAATCTCGTTGAGTATACCCATTTTGCAAACTAGATAAGTGCCGCTGTGTCTCATTTACTCCATTATCAACTTCCTACACTTCCCTACATTCTCAGGAATCACAGAATAGTTCTAAGATGGATTATACATGAAAGCGAGAAAATAAAGAGGAAAAGAACTATTACAAAATGTATTCCAAAACTTAAGTATGAAGAACAGAGTTCTCTTCTCCAACAAGGGCAATCCATCTGTGCCATTTAAAACCACAAGGCCCATGGAAGAGCACTGGAAAATGTATTCCTTCAAACACCTTGAACCCTACATACTCAAGGCTGGAAAGGATTGTTTTCTAAATTTAGTTAAAATATAAATACATTGTTTCTTCCGTTCCTCCTTCCTGCCTCTCCCATCTCCAGCTCTCCCAAATTATCAGCCTCCCCCTCTTTATCCATATATATATACATATAAACAAATAGCACTTAAATATAGCCTGCTGAGTCCCTTCAGTGTTGCCTGAATATGTAGGCTCTAGAGCTGACCACTCAGTATTGGATAACCAATCAGGAAACTCGTGGCTGGGGAAGTTTCCTTGAGCTCTCATGATCTCCCACCCCTGGGAATGGTTCATAAAAGGCTCACATTCTCTGGAAGATCTCCTGGGCAGCATTTCCTAGTCTTGGAACTTTAGCACACCATAAAAGCTTACTAGAATTTACTATTTGCCATCTGTCTTTATCATCTCTAAAGTACCTTTAGTGATAGAATTAACAGCTACAAGAGTTAGGTTGGTGACCTTCCTTTATATGTAAAATAACTTTTAAGGAGAGAGAGAGAGAGAGAGAGAGAGAGAGAGAGAGAGAGAGAGAGTAGAGTGTGTGTGTGTGTGTGTGTGTGTGTGTGTGTGTGTGTGTGTATCTTCATCTGTATGTGGGCATAAATCTCCAAGCATGTGCAGAGGCCAGAGGTTCATTGGGTCATTGTGTATGTTTCTAAACTGAGTTTGCATCTTACTGTTTTGTAAAAGAGTCTATGTCGGACCCCAGACTCACCAGTTGGTTAGATTTTCCGGGGGCAGCAAGGCCCATGGACCCTCCCATTTCTACCTGACTAGTGCTGAGATCACAGGTCCAGGCTGCTGTGCCTGGATTTACTTGGGTCCTCGCATTTATGCAGCAAACACTTTACCACCTTATCCATCTTCCTCTCCCGGAGCAAGGCTTTTCCTCTTAATTTTTAATAATGAATCCTATATTTTCCACAAAGTGAAATGTTTCACATATTCAGCCCCACCTAATTTTTGCTCTAGCCAGTGTATCACTCAAAGTTAGCAACATTCATAAAAAATTAAGTACATTGTGCTTGTTAAAGAACTCTTCGCATCCTCACACATGACAATGGAAGAGAGGGGCGTTTGATGCTCAGTGGCCAGGACGACAGCTGCGACAAGCTTCGGCAGTTCTATTTCTAGTCATTTGTCTAATCTTTGGGGAGATTCTCGCATTTCATCCTATTTCACTATACCTCGTGACACAACTGGTTGGAAACGGAGCGCATAATGGATATTTCATACCAACACCATACAGACCATAAAAATAAAGCGGCCCTGCTATAACTTAAAATAGTGCGATACCCAAACCACCAAGCTAGCGATTTCTAGAGGGGAACCAACACACACTTAAAGTGTCACCTGTTCCTCCCCTTTTGTTTAATGCACGTTTTTGCATAGCTAAGCATCTTATTCAAATGGCACTTTAAATGATTCTGTCCACAGCTTGCACCTTGGTAGGGGAAAAGGGTTGGGGGCTGAGGGGCAAAGCAAAGCCTGATTTATACAACTCCTAGGAGGAGTGTCTCCCCTCTCTGCAGGGCTAAGTAAAAATTGAAACTACTTACTAGCTCCGTTCCTGGAAGCCCAGTAATCATGTCTGTTGTCCTAAACTCCCAGTGTACCTGGCAAATGTTGAGTTATAGTAGCGGCAGTTGTTCAGGTGAACTTTTAAAATAACGTTTGTTAGTAATCAGCGCCAGTAAGAGCTTAAACCGGTGACGAAGCATCTCGTAAAAATTGTCAAGTTCTACAGTCTTCGAACCTTTTCTCTGTGAGAAGTATTTCCCTAATTCCACAAGGCATGATAGTATACACCTGCAATCTGGTCACTCAGGAGGCTGACGGAGGCATATCACAAATATAAGACCAACCTGGGCTGTATAGTAGGCATTGTCTAAAATAAATAAATAAATATTTTTAAAGGATTTTGTTCATTCTTCAGAATATTGCTTTAATCTAATGGCATCCGTACTGCAGCATCGGGCAATGAAATATTACATTAAAGTGTCTCTCTCTATCCCATGGTACTGATCTTACCCACGTGCCTATGATCACACAATGCCTGGAGTTGGCTGTCACACCCCTTGTGGCCTGGGAGCACCCACAGCTTAGAGCAGTGGGAAAGCCTGAAGATTACTCAGCTGCTATTGTGTGTATTAGTCCTCTCTGTGTTTATCAGCATGGAAGGACTAACAATAAGCCAGAAATGAATGTTGCCCTGGGCTATTTTGCCTCTCTTCCTATCACATGACCACAGTAAAATCCAGTGCTGATCCTGGTAACTGTGTTTTCATGTTCAAACCCCTGCAACATAGCTCCCATTTTTTTTTTTTCCAATGAGGCAGTGACTCTGGGCCTGCATTATATTCTATGATCATGCCTCACTACCACTCCTTTAACATCTGAAGTGCTCTAAAAGATACAGATTGGCAGTTGAATAGCCCTGGATGGGGACTGGTGAGATGTCAGTGTCTCAGAGCACGGGCTCTTACAGAGGACTGGGTTTCAGTTCCCCATGTGCACATAGTGCCTTGGGGTTCTTCATAACTCCAGGTTTAGGGATCTGATGCTTTCCTCTGGCTGCTAAGGGCACTATTCACACACACACACACATATGCACACACACACACACACACACACACACACAAAATAAGAATAAATAAAACTTTCTTAAAACTAGCCATTAATAATATGTTTATAAACTATTTGATCATTTCAGTTATGCTTATATGACATCATGATGACATTCCACAAAGAGTGTTTGTGTGTGTATGTGTTTGTGTGTGTGTGTGTGTGTGTGTGTGCGCGCGTGCGTGAGAGTGTGTGTGTGTGTGTGTGTGTGTGTGTGTGTGTGTGTGTGTATGCAGGGGTGGGGAGAGGGAGAGAGACAGAGAGAAGCAGGGGGCATAGCAGGGAGAGAACAGAAGAAAGGGGGAGGGATAATACATATTTTAATTCCTTAGATTTGTAATGATTGTGAGTTGGGTTTTTTCTAAAGATTGTTTTAACTATGTGTACATGAGTATATCTCTGTGTAGGCACTTACACATGAGCACAGTATCTGTGGAGTGCAAGAATGTCAAGTTCCCCCGACTGTTTGCGAGCCACCTGACATGGGTGCTGGGAACTGAACTGGAGTCCTCTACAGGAACAGTGCATGCTGTAACTACTAAGGCAGCCCTCCCTCTAACGCACTGAGGGTGCAGTTTTTAAATAACCAAAGTGGGAGAATATCCAGGAGACCTTTTCCACAAGGTTCTGGTGAAAACATCACTTTTGTGTTGATTTCTTAACAAGCCAAATGAAAGTATATAACACATCTGTTAACAACATTTAAATAATGCCATTTCTTTCATCTTTAATCCTAAATATGTAACAAGACCACTCAAGGATTTGGGTGCCCACAGCTGCAGTGGCTAGACTAGGCTTAGTTGTTCTAATCTCCTCAGAGCACCGAAACACCTCAGAGCACCGAAACACCTCAGAGCACCGAAACACCAAAGCAACCCTTTTTCCCTTCATCCAGTTACAGGTCAGAAGTTAAAGCAAGACAAGATGTGAAGCCAGACATCCGGCAGCCCCCCTTCACAGACTACAGGCAGCCCCCGCTGGACTACAGGCAGCCCCCAGGAGGGGACTACTCGCAGCCCCCACCCTTGGACTACAGGCAGCACTCCCCAGACACCAGGCAGTACCCTCTGTCAGACTACAGGCAGCCACAGGTACCTCTGCTGGAGATCGTGGGGTCCCTACCAAGACTTTCTGATATATCACAGAAGGGAGGCAGAATCCTGCTGGGGCAGAGCCAGGGCTCGGATACTAGTATTGATATCAGGAGCAGAGAACCAGGGCTTGGGTACTAGTATTGATATCAGGAGCAGAGAGCCAGCTCTGGTACTAGTATTGATATCAGGGTCACGCCTGTACCTCCAAAACTTCAAGGCATGAATAAATCTTGTCCAGAATATAGCAGAACAGTTTATCCATGAGGAGTGAGTGTGGGCAGTCACGATGAACTAATCCTTGATGATAAGTAACCAGCTAACTCCAAGAGCATACACAGCCTTGTCAACTGTCATTTGTAAACTCCTGCTAGACCCCCTGTGATACTGCTAATGCAGAAAATCTTACATTTTCCAGCCACTGGGGGAGGGGGGGTTAGACCTATAGTTTCTAAGGCCTCCTGCCCCCACACCTCTGTGGCATAAAGTCATGCCTCTATGCGGAGGACAAAGCCAAGGGTGGCTTTACAATCTACCCAGCAGCCACTGCAATTACCAAAAGCCCCCGTGCTCGGCTGTTTTCCTGATTGGCTTTGTTGGACATACCTCCTGAGATTCCCTTAACCTGTCTGAATTCCATTTCCTCAAGGATGGGTCTTCCTTACAGGTCAAGGTAAATGGTCAACCTCTAGGAAAGGTATCAGGACCAGAGCTCAATGTCTAGAAGCAGCCATTACTTGGTGACCAAATAATAAGTACAAGGATAGGAATTAAGGACAGTTTCCACTCTATCAGATTATACTGTGTCCCATTATTAAATTAAGGGCAACTTTATCCCCAAAGCGTTTAAGTAGATTGATAGTGAGGAAGTCTTGTGCACACTACCTTTTCAGGGAAAGAAAAACTGATGCTGTGTCTCCCGACTTGATGTTCAGCAGTCTATACAACCAAAGACACAGTCAGAACCTGTACAACTGAAAGATAGAGTCAGAACCCCATTCAAGTTCACTCTTTAGCTCAGAAAACTGTAGTTGCCACTTCCAGAGATGCATCACTGATTGACAGACTTATTTGTGGTATAACAGTAATGAATGAGAAAATCCAGGAGAGATGACGTCACTCAGATCCCTTTGCAGTAGGTGCAAGATGATCAAGCAAGCCGACATGAGCTGTACTGCTTGTTTTAGCAGAGTTAAGTGCTCTGACCTACTTGAGCCTTTGGAGCTATGCCTTGCTTATTCGGTACTTGTAAAATCAGGAGGCGTCTTCCAGCACCTTGTCATTTCAACACTTTAGTTATGGGGGGTGGGGGACATGAAAAGTGACCATCAAGGTCCCTCCAATGCTAAACTACTCCATGTTCCATTTTCTCCCCATCCCCAAAGGATTTTGATTATTTCACTGTGGACATGGAGAAAGGAGCCAAAGGATTTGGATTCAGCATTCGTGGAGGAAGGGAATACAAGATGGATCTGTATGTGTTGAGATTGGCAGAGGATGGGCCAGCCATAAGGAACGGCAGGATGAGGGTAAGATGCCTCATGTTCCAGAGCACCTTGATCCCCATTGTGGTGTTAGGAAGATGCTAAGGTGTGCTCTCAGACAAGAACCTTTCTTTTTCATAAGTTGGTATTTAAAGATTTGGTCAAACACTTATAAAGAATATTACAGAAGCCAGCCAGGTATGGTGGTACATGCCTATAGTGCCAGCACGGGGAGGCTGAGACAGGAGGATGTTGAATTCAATCAAGGCCATAGTAACTTTGAGGCCACCCTGGGCAATATAGTATGACTCACACTCTCAAAAACACCAGAGAGATAAAAGACTCTGATTATAAATGCCCACCAATTGATAGACCTCAACATACTGGGATTTTTCTCAAGAGAAAATAAAAGAAAAAGACAGAAGAAGAAATAACTTAAAGTGAAGACACGCTCTATTATTCTTCTATGGCCCAGTGATTTCATTTCCGTGGAGGTTGAATCTTTCAAGATTTATTTTCCCTTTTATGTTCCTCCCCTCCACATACATTAATCAAATGGCCGTATGTCTCTCCGGAAATGTTTCCTTTTTATTGACTGGCCTTTGGGCTTTGATATTGGACAGCCGGACACAATAGGAGAAAGGGGATTTGGCTTCTAGCACATAAGTTGTCCTTAAAAATTGAAGCAATTAGACACTTTCAATTTGGCTCAAGTGGAGGAGGGATGTTTAATGTAACAGTCACTCTCGGGTAAGTGATTGATGGAGTAATTCATTCTACATCAACAGGTGCAAGACAAAACAATGGCTTATAACCTCAACCACAGATGGCACCAGCAACCACATAATAAAATTCTTCCTGTACATCTAGAATTCATTCTTATCGTCCTTCCTTGCTTTTTAAGTTCATATAGATAACAAAAACTCTGTGACATGGAGATTCTAAAATCTGGGGTCCTTGTACTGAACAAGTTGCCCTGGGGAAATGCACCTGCTACTTAAAACCTACTACCAAGTCTAGCTTCTATCATTCTCTTTTCAGTGTCAAAAACCAATACAAAAGCAGGCAGAGTACAAGTTGCATCTCCCTCTCTCCTCTGCAATCCTCTGATAACTGAGAGATTGTGGAGGTAGAATTTTACCCCAGACAGGACATGCTCCAGATAAAGATAGTCCCTGACATGATCCAATACTACCCAATGTTCCCTGCCAGATGTATCAGTGGGAGAAGTCTCCACGTGGCTTCCTGCCTCTAGTTTCCCTCCAAAACAGAATGGTAAATTATTTTTATAGAATTGTTTTCATTTATTTATTTATGGTGGAAACATGTGCATGCCACAGAATGCATATGAAGGTCAGAGGACAGTTTGTGGGAGTTGGCTCTCTCCTTCCACTATACATGGCATGAGGGTTGAAGTTGTTCGTCAGGCTTGTCGGTAAGTACCTTTACCCACTAAGCCACATGCCCAGGCCAGAACTGCATTCAGTTCACAAGTGATTAAATAAAATGAAATTCATCTTTGCAATGCCAAGTGAAGTCAGCATAGTACAGAGATCATGAATGAAATGACCAGAGCCTTCTGAGATAAGGAAGAAACACACACACACACACACACACACACACACACACACTATCCTTACTTCCTCCCAGTGATTTTAGTGGTTGCCACATTTTTAACCAAGTCTAAGTGAATCACCACTGGGTACATACAGTACTCCCAAGTCATAGAAACCTAAATAGAGAGCAAAAATATTTAGAGCCTCAACCCTAGCAGTGTCTAGCAGTGGTTCTCAGCACAGGCTATGTTAACTAGTCTCAGAATTGGTCCGTTAAGGGCACAGCTGTACTTGATCACAGCATCTACGTCATAATTCACAGACACATTTAAATTACTTCAGCAGGGACCAGGATCGATCGATAGTTGCATGACTTGCAGTTAGATTATTTCAAACTAATGTATTAACTGGATAATATATAGGTTTTGGGATAGGAAAATCAATAATATAGTTACTCAGGGACCCTTTTCTCAGTTTATTACAAGATTCCACTTTGATATTATTGGTGTCCGGGTGCATACGAAACTTAAATATTTGTGCCAACAAGGCTTTACAAGGCCTTGTCAACCTCCCATGAATCATGACTTGGTTTATAACTTCTAAGACTCCTGAGACAACCAGGTGAGCTAGACATTCATGAACTACCACCAAAAAAATAGCTCAAAAAGAAAAGCTAGTAATGAAGTTCTCCCCAGCCTTTGAATTATTATAACACACTGCTACCATATTAATATGATCTTGTCACCCCAATTTCAATGTTTAACATTTCTACACACACATGCATACACAAACAAATTCATTTGATAGATACTATGCATGTCTCTCATTTTTATTATCAAGAACATCCAAAAGAAAAACTCCTGTTAATTGTCTAATAGAAGCTAAGATTTAGCCTGACAAAATAAAATTGTTCAAATCCAGATTACTACCAAGGAGCTGGGTTTGGGGGGTGGATGGTATGAATTTTAGACAGCTTATTGTACCCGATTTGAACGTCTGCTTTTGAGACTCCTATTCCTGGTCATTTGTGTAGGTCTGCTTGTAGGCACATGATAATTTTTGAGTGGAGACACAGGGAAATCCAAGAGAAATGCTAACACAAAGTGAGGACATTACCTACTGAGGATCCTGGGACACTGTGGTACCCATCTTCAATTCGTAGGTTGTTTCTAGGCACCCAAGTGTCACCAAGACAAATAATGATCTTCATGGAACAGTTGAAGAGTGGCAGGTGAACGGAGTCGGAAGGCGGTCTGCATGCAGCACCTGCTCGTCCTGGCGACCTGCAGCCAGGAGAGTTGTTTTGGCAGACAGCTTTAGCAAATTAGACTATTAGAGAAATTAGTTCTAACATAGTTGGGAAGAATAAAATCTTCATAACTAATGAGTAAGTAAGTCTCTGGAACAAAGTTCTTAGAAATATAACCTCATTAAAAATTGAAACTAAGTAGAAAACCACGGGCAAAGAAAAACGAGCACACAAAATAGCTTTCTGGTGAAGCTCGGTGAAGCAGAGAGTGTAAGAAATTTCGAGATAAATGTGAGACATTTGGCGGGAGGGAATGAGCGCTTAATAAAGATCTGGAAGCAAACTGAGAAAGAATTCAAAAGGAGAATAAGATGGTTCTGTGGAAGGTAGACGGGAGTAGAGGGTGGGTACGTGCTAACGTGCCGGCTTTGTGTCCACAAACACGGGGAAGAAGGCAAAATGCTTCTGGCTGTCATAGGAGTATAATGCATTCTATGTCTCCATGAGATGGATTTTCTGGGATAAAAAGAACATCCTTTATAACTTCACCGGAAGCCATGTTCCATTTGCATGTGCCTACTAACAGTTCACACTAAAGTCTGCCTAGAGAGGGCTTCCGAGTGGCCCAAAACCTCAGCTGGTTGAACAGGGTACAAGAACGACCCGTCTTACCCAGGTTTCTTGTTTTCTTAACCAAAAGTATCATTCACTGATTTAAACTTCTTTTGAATTTGTTAGATTTTCTTCCTGGTCCAGACACATCTAGCTTAAGGTTACAGAATATGTCTTTAAACACAGCATATTCTATTTTATATTTTGTTGCTATTAAACACAGAACCACTTGTGAGACTATTTCTAACATATGTGGCAGAAATAAATACTAATGAGCTTTCATCTCAGCTTTATAAAAAACAAAAACCAGAACATCACCAATCCCTCGTGGCTCCAGCCCCTCCTACCCTCCCACAGAGATGGAAAGAGCCACCACCCTAAATAAAGAAGTGCTTGACATTCCGTCTGGTGTTTCCACATATGCGGATTTCGTTTTGCACACTTTGTGAACTTTATATAAATGAGTCATAGTGCTCATGTTCCTCCCTGTGGCTCCTTTTTTTATACGGTATGTTCATAAGACTCATCCAAGTTGGTGGATTTATTTTTACTGCTGTGAACTTGCCACTGGGTCAACATCCTGCAGTCTCTGTCGCTGTCCGTTTCCCTGTCCTGTGGGCTTTTGAAATTTCCTCTGTCAGTGGATCTTGGTGACAACTAAGACAACTCTTGGACATCCTCTGACTCCATATGTGCAAGACTTTCTCCAGACTCCAGAATTGCTGGACAGATACATAGGTACTTAGCTAAGAGCACGTGTGCGCACACACACACCAATATCTCAGTGACCATGTCAAGTTTTACATGCAACAACCAATGTTGACATGTCTTCATACTTGCAGAACATGTGTTCCCACCTTCTAAATGCTCCCTCTAGTAAACGGAAATGACGCATCACCTGGCGCAGGTTTGCATGTCCGTGTATGCACGCACAGGAGCGTGAGCACCTCTGTGGCATGTAGGTGGAGGCTGGAGGTCTACACTGTTTATCTCTGCTGCTCTCAATCTGGTTTCCCTCTCATTTCTGAATTTTTCATTGCATTTCACTTTTCGTGTGTGAATAAACTAGTGCCAGAGTGTGCACATGAGGCTGAGAAGACAGCTGGGGGAAGTCTCTTCTCTTCTCTTCTTTCACTGTATGTGTCCTGAGGATTGAACCCAAGTCCTCAGGCTTGGTGGCCATCATGTTTGCCCTCTGAGATATCTAACAGACCCTCCCCACATTATCATCATCATCATCATCATTACTTTGAGACAGGTTCTGTCTACTGGCTGAGGTGGACGCCTTGACCCCACATGATGTTCATTATCTTTTCTTATGGTTATTGAGCCTGGGCATCCCTTCTAAAAACATATCTTTTTTTTTTTCATTTACTGTTAAATATTTGCCCTCTTATAGTATGGTAGAAAATCTCTTATTCCAGTTTATGCATTGTAGTTCTCTGTTATCCTGATATGTTTTTGATAAAGAAAATTCCTGATTATAATAACCCTAGAACTCTCTTTTTTTCATAGTCACCCTTTTTGAGTATTGCTTAAGAAATAATTTCCTTACATAGTATCTCCTCTCTCTCTCTCTCTCTCTCTCTCTCTCTCTCTCTCTCTCTCAAAAAGAGTAAGAGAAGAGAGAGCACTTGTGTGTAACACACAGGGGGAGAGGGAAGGAGAGAGGGGGTTATATGTATGTGCACATGTGTGAATGCAGGCTCGTGCATGCAGTGGCCAGAGAAAGACCCTGGGTACCTCCTCTATCACTCTCTGATTTACCCCCTTGACACAGGGTCTCTCTCACTGATTCTGGACATGCTGTAGTCTTAGCCAGGCTGGCTGGCCAGCAGCCCAGCTACTCTCCCACCTCTGCACACCAGTGCTAGGGTACAGGGGGTGCAGCTAGGCCCTGCTTTTCATAGGGGCTGGGGAGGCCAGAATTCTGAACTCAGATCCCCATGATTCCTCAACCAGAGCTCTGACCCACTGAGCTCCCCCTGGAGCTCTGCAACACAGCATCTTAAATGTTGACTATACTTCTAAGCTGTTTGCAAGTCTACATTTTAAACATTTAAACAGTATTAGGAGATAGAAATCCTTTCTACTTTTCTTATGTATAACTTTATGTCGCAGTATCATTTTATGACTTTCTTTTCGCCCTACAAGGATAGCCTTATAATTAAATAAAATAAGTTTTATTTAATAAATGGATAATGCAATCGTCAGTATATTTTAAAAGATCTTAGAAGCTATAGAAGATTCTTAAGACTTTGGAAATGATTTCTTTGGCAAGAGTAAAGGAAAGAGTTAAGTTATGCATGTATGTTTCTCTGCATTAATGACAGCATGTTCGTCTTTCAAGAAATGATGCATTTCTCAAATACTCGAGCTGACTTTCAGGAGCATCCTTAGGTTCTCCATATCAATTTTGGAGTGTTCTTTTTAAGTGTCTCAAAGAGTTAATAAGAAGGAAAAGAGGGAAATAGTGAAGGAGAATGAGTCACAGGTGTCATTTAAATAGATGTCCAAACATTCTCCAAAATGTATTAATAAAACTCCATTTTATGCTTAATGTTTTAAAAAGTATGAAACTTACATCTTTGTTAAATGGAATAGAATAAAGAGGGTTTATTTATAGCCTTACTACTTAACAAGACCCTGTCTCAGAAATTGAGAGCTAGGCCTGTAGTTCAGTGGTAGAGGGTTCACCTACAGTGTAAAAGGCCCCAGGTTGCCTTTAGTCAGGGAAACCAGTTGACTACATTTATGTAGGTCTATTTCTAAACTAGCTCTTCTCTGATGATTTCAGGTCTGTCCTTTTTTGTAATAGCACATTTCCTGATTGCTGTAGAGTTAGTCTTCTAACTGGGCACTTCCAATGAAGTCAGGACTTTTAGGCTAGCCTGGGGCTTCCAGCCAGTCCTCCTGCCTCCACCTCCCACCTTACCATAGGAGTCCTGTGATTACAGAAGCGATGTGTGCCTCTGCATTAGCCTCCTTACCTCCGTTTTGGTGGGTGGAACTTAGGTCATCAGGCCTGGAGCTAGCAATTTTATGCATACCCCTAGCCTGAGATTATTTTTTATACATTGTTCAATTACATCATAAAAAATTACTAGACTCTCACTATTTTGATAAACAACATTTAGATTCTCTATATAATAAGCAGATAGTTGTTGAGATCTCTCTTTCTCTCTCTCTCTCTCTCTCTCTCTCTCTCTCTCTCTCTGTGTGTGTGTGTGTGTGTGTGTGTGTGTGTGTGTGTGTGGCCTCCTCCTCTTTGGCTTCCTACACAAAGCTGAACAGAAGTGATGGAGGCAGGCCCCCCTAATCTTGGTGGGAGCTCTCCTGACAGTTTCTATTAGTCCTAGTGTTTAATGGCTTCTCACAGCCTTCGTCTGTGCTTTATCAGGCCTGTCTCCTTCTGCTCCTTGGCCTCCTTTGCCAGGAGTAGATGTTGAATTTTAGCTACTTTTTCTATTTCCATAAAAGGTAGAGCATGATTTTTTTTTTCTCCAGTGGTGTGTTAAAATGGTAGTTGGATGCAGGTGCCTGCAGAACACATTTATGTTCTTCTTCTGACTGTGGTTTATTCTCCCAATCCCTCTAGTGTGTCAGTCACACCAGAGGTCTTTCCATCATCCTTCATTCTTGTCAAGTGATGGGCTCACACAGTCATCCTCTTGCTCATTTGCCTTTATGTATGATGTTTCTTTTCACCCCATCCATTCACCTTGGCTTAATCCTGTAGTTCTTTTTCTTGCTCAGAAGTTGGATGTTTATATCAGTCATGTTGAGGATTTCTTCTCTAAGGATGATGTTTTGTTATGTAGTATGTTTATTATTTTACATTGTGTCCGAGAATGCATTCTGACTTCTAACATGATCCATGCTCTAACTCACACTCAAATTCAGGGCTTTCTTTATCTCCAATAATAATGTATAAGTTTAAGGCTGTGGTTCTGACATGAAGCATAATCACTGTTTAACATTTAGGTACACATACTAAAATTCTCATTGTGATTATCACTCGACTATGATCACTTTACTCATGCAGTATTTAGAAGCATTTTTAATGGGTGGGATTGTTCTGGTGAAGTTTATATATTCTTGATTATCCTTCAAACCTCTTGCAGCTCACTCCCTTCCTGGTGAGTTCCCATTTTTGTATAATACTCGTGTAAAGTAAAGAGTAGCAGGCACCTATAGAGGATGAGGCTGTGCCGTGCTGTGCCCACTGAATGAAGCTTCCCATTGCCTTATCCGACCATTCTACACTGGGACTTTCATCTACTATGATTAGTAAATAAAAGCAAAACTAGGTTCTAAAGATATTTATCCTGTAAAATTCCCTTTGAGGGGGTAGTTGATTTTTACTTCTGTGTTTCAGGGTCAAGATATCTATTTAGTTTTCTATATCAATCAAATGTGCTATGCAATGAGTTCCAGAGTTACTTGTGTATCTCATGGCTGTGGCAAAATGGCTAGAAAATGACACTTAAGAAAGAAAGGGTTTCTTTCACAGTTGGAGGGTACAGTCCATCCTGCCTGGGAAATAAGCCGTGGTAGGAGGAGGGATGGCCACGTTGGTCAGGAAGCAGAGACAGATGCATGCCGTTCAGCTTACACTCTCCATTACTCAGCCCAGAACCTTGCCCACAGTATGTGCTGCCTACATTTCCGGTGGGTCTTTTACCTCAATTAACCCAATCTAGAAACCCCCTCCTAACATGCCCATTTGTCTCTATGGTCACATGATGCCACCAAGTTGACAGGATTAACTGTCACACCTGCCATCTCTTACTGGGTTTTCTGCTTTGAGGTCTGTCGTGTCTCATGTAAGAAAACTATACTTTTCTTCCATTCTTTTATGTTTTCAGCCTTTCTGTGTCTTCATATTGGATATCCTTATCAAAAACTCCAAGTTTTATATTTTTAAATAATCTATCTCTCCCCAAGACCACAGTGATCAATGTACACTAATTTATGTGCTAATACCATTTATTTAATTCAGTCACTTCATCCTGTCCCTCTTTCTAGATTCTAAAAATATTTATCCTGTAAAATTCCCTTTAAGGAAGGATAAGTCTTCCTTATCGTGTTCTTCAATGGCTTTTGGGATTGTCTTTTGGTTTTAATTTTTGATTTTTTGTTTTGTTTTGTTTTATTGTTTTGGGGGGTTGTTTTGTTTTGCCTTCCTTTGGACAGTCTTCTGGGGTCCTAGCCCACACACATGTCTCCTATGAGACTTAACTCTTGAGTCCGGCTATCACTATTGCCAAAACACCAAAATGGAAAGTTGAGTCTTCAGGGAACAAGCAGGTGTCTCCTGGATTAAAGCTGCTCAGATCTGGTCTGAAAACAAAAAGACTTACAGAATGGAAGCCAGAATTCCCCAAGCTAGCAGCTGGCTGAGGCATTTGTTTGCTTTCCAGCACCCCACCCTGTCTTTCACTAGTTTTTGGCATGACAGGACTCCTGATGCCTGCCCAGCAGTAATAAGGCAGCTCAGAGTTATCAGATTGCTAGAAACAAGTTAGAGAGCATTTACTTTTAACATCTGAATCCCCTTGCAACCTTAGAGTTGGCAGCTGGCACACACCCGTACCTTGAATGCCATGCGGAGGCCCTGAAGACCATCCCCATGTGACTCCATGCTTGGTCCATAATACACTCCCTCTCCTTCCTCTGCCCCTGCAGACCCCAGTAGACAATTCTCCAGCTCACAAAGCCATTAAAGTGTCTTTGCCACTGCTACATTTCTGTCTGAGAACTCTGCTGCCCAGGGGTAGGCACTGGGGGATCACACACAGCAGGTCCTGGCAGAGAGAAGCAGCCGCTATGCTTTTTGCTCTCTGCACCACAGCAGCACTGGGGAGCACAGTCCACACAGGGTAGAGAGCAGCCATGTGTGCTGTGTGAGTGAAGCTTAGAGCCTTTAAACCTAGGCCAACTGTTGGTGGGTGGAAGCCCTGGCTTCCTTGGTCGAAGTCTTTGATTTTTCAAGCCATGGGTTTGTGTTATGTTTTGTTAAGAATAAGCTGGGCTAGAAAACAAATTTCATTAAAAAAAAAAACAAAAACAAAAACAAAAACAAAACTATGCAGGCCAAACAAAAGACAACCTGAGAATTGAAGTCAGCTTGTGTTTGTCATTTGCTTTAAACAAGTGTCAGGGCAAGGGGAACACAGGACAGCTTTGAGAAGTGTGGGGCACATAGCTTCTACAGGAAGTGTGGGCGCCGGCACTGTTCAAGGCCCTGATATGCTTTCAGAACAATACACTAAGGGGGAAAGCTGGACAGGTTTCACAAATGTGTCTGCTGGGAAAATATGTATAAATGTGGGTCGTATATCTCGCCACTGTATGAGGAATTTTAAAGATGGTGGTTTTCACGTGTAGGAAGCTTACTCTAGTGGCCTGAAATACTTAGCACCTGTCAAGCCCCATCATATCTAAGAAGAACCAGCTTTTAGAGAAGAGGTACTTAGTAGCAAACAGATTCCTAGAGACCACTCAGAGGAACTCTTCCCAGTCTTCTCCAACATCCAGAGTGTATGTCTAGGACATAGATATTCAGTCCTGCCTAGCTAGAGACTTTCCCTACATGGGAAGAGAAGCCATCTTGATTGGCCTGTCAAACAGCCTTGACATAATCTGCCATTAGGTTCAGTGGTAAAACTGACACCCCTGGCAACAATAGACCCTCAAACACCCAGAATCTTCTAGTGGTAAAGACCTGGGGAGCAACAGTGAAATAGAGACCCCACACACACCCTTGGACATGTTACTCTGCCAAGGACTCAGAGCTACAATAACCTCCACCCCATGTCCTTCCTCTGGGCAGCTTCAAGGGTCCAGAAACACTGCAAGGAGATGAGAGAGGCACGAGCTCCCAGCCCAGCAGGATGAGTCAAGACAACACAGGCCACTAGTGGAATGGCAGCTTTCTTGTATCCTGCAAATTCTTCAACACAATCCATTGTCCCTTTTCTCCATATTCTCTCTCGTTTTTTTATGAAAATACTCATTTCTTTAAGCAGGGATACAGAAAGTATCTTTTAAGTAAGTATATACATCAAGAGGTTCTAAAATCTTTCAAACATACATTAGCTGGGATTTACATCCCCTGCAAGTACTAGATTCGTTGGCTCCTTTCCCAAGAGCTGTGCTGATCTGTCTGTTCTCTGTCCACAACCCTTCAGTGGCACCCCAACTATTTCAGGGAAAAGACCGGTCCCTGACAACAATGTCACCTGGTCCTGTATATATCCTGTCCCCTGTCTCCTTCCCTGGTGTTCCTGCTGTCTCTGACATGGTTCTGTGGAGCCTACTAGGCTTTGGGGAAGTATTTCTATCAAGCACACTGCCCCTACCTCCTGACTTGGTTAACTTCCTGGTTCTCTACTTCCTGTCTGGTCCTATCCACCGTCCTTGCCTCTTGGTGCTCAGACTCGTCCTTATGGCTTTTGCCACAGACCTCATTTCACAGTTGAAAGCCATCATGTAGGAAGGCAGCCTTTCTGGCATATTGGCCTCAGAGCAGCAGAAGCTGTGCTGCTCTGGGCACATGCCCTGTCACCCATTGCCCAACATCGTACAGATGCTCAGCAAATACTACCAAGCAGAGTGTAAACAGAAGTCTTCCCTCTGGAAGTTGACTCGTCATGCTTACTAAGTGTGATGCCACAAAGACTCTTGGTGAACCAGACAGGCACAGTCTCTCATCAGCATCATATGAATGTAAGTGTATGTCCAACTCATAGTCACCCCCTGCTATTTTAAAATAATATGCCTTTGGAGGTACATTTATTTATTACAAGTTATTCAGTATCTATGAAATGGTATTTGCAACACACTATTGTGCTTTCAAAATGTCTTTAATCTTAAACTCCAAGACATTTTGGGACTTGTTTTTCTTCAAGTGTAAACTACCTGTCACCAAGTATGGATGGCAGAGCAAGAAAGAAAATAAAGTTGAGTCAAGTCAGAAATAACGACGAACTTCAAAAGTGGGGCTTTGCAAAACACGACAGAATAAAGAATCCACGACAGGTGTGCCAGGGCCCACTAGGAAAGATGCCCAGGAGAACCATGCAGTGGGCTGATGGGATAACCAGAGCTTAGCAGAAGATTTCAACTCTGCAGGGCTAAGCTCCTCCAGGTCAGCGCAGATCAATGAGCAGTGAGGAAACAAGAGCCTGAAGGAAAAGAGATGAGTACTTCAGAGGGAATAGGGCAGCTGACTGGAGAAATGAAGCAACTGGCGGGCTCAGGTGGATCACTCAGGAGATGTGGGATAGATGCCGGGCACAGGGTCTCATCGGCTGTGGGTGCCAAGACCCTGTACACCCAGCAAGATCATTTTCAATCCATGCCTGCTCTTCCTGTCCTCACAACCCACTCACCCTGACTCTGGTGGCCCTAGGGCCTCACTTGGGGCATCCTTCAGAGAATCTGTGAATGAGGAATTTCTCCTTTGTCATCTGGGAACTGCTCATGCCGTTTATGGACAAGAAGAAATACCTCTGGCAGACAAATCTATTCCCCTTCCCTTCTCATCGTGCGACCTGTGAACATTGTGTGTTAAATGAGTTGCATGAATTACTTTGAGGGATGAGGGCTGAGGAGAGGAGAGCAGCAGGGAGTAGAAGCAGCTGGCATTACACTACATTGTTGGTTATTCGGGCTCATTATCCGCGGGGGGGGGGGGGGGGGGGCTCCATTTCGCTGCTCTGTTTCTTCTGTCGGGTGCCCAACCTTGAGCCATTTCAAAAGCCGCTTCCCATGGGGGCTAGTTAAAGGTTTGGTAAGGAATCAAAGGGTTAGCATTAGGGCTGCATCTTGGTGTGGAAAGACAGAGAGGAAATTGAATAAATTAGAAGTGAGGAGAGTCTTCGCATTTTAATTATTCGCAGGATGAGAAGAGCATGCCTACAGAAAGGAAGAAAGAAGCAGGGCCCTGGTGTGAGCTGAAAACATGTTCCCCTTACCTCTTCAGTGAGAAGAGACTTGTGGGTGTAGTTTCCCCTTTCATACCAAGCCATCATCTCTGAGAGTAAATTGAAGCTCCGTCCCTGTTTCTGTCCCCAGAGCAGTGTTTGAGCAAGTTAGCCATCTGCTCCTGTCTCTGTCTCTGTCTCTGTCTCTGTCTCTGTCTCTGTCTCTGCTTCTGCAGACCCAGAGCGTTTCTCATGACCACTCAGTTTACCCAGGTCACCCACACTGCTTTTTAAGTCACAAAATAGACGTCCCTTGGTCCTAGAACAAACATGATTTTAGTCTGTGCAGCGTAGCACTTCAGAAGACACTGAGAAGAGGGTACTTTTTATTTAACTCTTAGTACAAATCTGTCACTGGCATTGCCTTTATCATATACAACATGGTATTTTACATACCCATGCCTTGAGTGGTGATTAAATCTAGATAACATTACCTTGCAGGGCAGACAGCTTAGCTCTGTGGGACTGCTCAGCACCTGCTCTAGCACTGCTTATAAGAACATATTGTCCTCAGCTAAAGGAATGTATTGAATGCATCCTTCCAGTCATTTAACGCCACATCTCTGCATCATCTGTATCCTCTGCATCCTCTGCATCATCGCCTCTTCTCCCCCTCCCCAAGCCTCTGGTTACTGCCATCCTACCCTCTGCTTTTAGATGACTTTTTTTAGATTCCATAAGAAATGAAGAAAAGAAACAAGTGCAGAGCTTCTTTAATTTGTCTCGGGCCTTGCTTGTTTCTTCTTTGTTGCTATGCCTCAGGAGTGCTGCTCTTGCTGACAGCCATCGCCCTCAGACTCAGTCCTCTTTCTGTCCCTGCAGCTGGGTCCTCCTGTTCCCTGTTGTATTGAAATGGCGCTCCAGGATGAAAAGGTCATTCCTCCATCAGACTTCCAAATGGCTCAACTTGACAGGATGCATGATTTCCTATAAGCTCTTCTTTATATTGGATCCATCACCTCTGTTGGACCCAGTATCACACAGAACAGGCTTACAGCTGTTTGATTGGTCAGGCCTGGAGACTCAGGGGGCATTGGCTCATATCCATCCTTAACTGCCTAACCTGCAGTTCTAACTGCCAGTTGGATGTTCAATACACTATCTTCCATTTCAAACCAACCATCAGCTCTTGTTATATATGTCGGGGTCCTGTATCTTTGTGCAATTATCTGCCGAAAGGATGCATTTCCCGCAGTTTTGGGGTTACTGTAAGCAACTTTAGCCTCTTGAAAAAAAAAAAAAAGAAAGAAAGAAAGAAAGAAAAAAGAGAGAGGCTCTTCAATGTATTCCTGTTAACCTTGATTCTGTTTAAAACCTTGAGAAAAGGAAAGCTCTGAGATAAAAGTTACAGTCAGATTTAAGTAAGCAAAATGGATTGAACAGATTTTGGTCATTTCCAAGTATGCTTCCCTAGTTTCAGAGAGGGTCATGAGAAGCTAACACGCAGGCCCTGTGTTAAAGAGAACTGGAGACATTCTTCTGTGCCAATACCCTCAATTAGCTGTAACCTCAGTGATGTGTTCAGTCTTGAACAGGAGCTGGCCTGATGCAAACCAAGCCATCTTGCTTCAGCCAGTGTCTTTCTGGAAGTGGACACACATTTAGGAAACCTGGGTGAGATCCCAATTCATGTATTATCTGCTTTCATTCCATCGCCTCCACCACAGCACACACCCTCATCCTTGTAATCCTGAACTATCCCTGTAGCCAAATGGATCCTATCTGCCTCTAATTTTTCCCATCCATACTTCAGATAACTACCAAAATTATATTTGTAAGTCACAGGAGTATTGAGTTACCTGCTTCCCCAAAAGGCTTTAGCAACCAGCCTTCATCTGAAGGCTGAGATACAGAAATGCTCCCAAGTTTGGAAGGGAGGAAAAGAGGCAGTGGGTAACGAAGGGAAGGATGCTGGTCTCTGTTGACCTGAGTAACATCTCTGGTCTTCTCTGGCACTCTAGTTCTTTTTATGCTCCAAGCCATTGCTATTCAGGGGACACCTCACGCCATTTCACATACCCCTGCTTTTCCTTCTTCTATTCGGTCCAAGTGGAACTTTCTCTCTCTCTCTCTCTCTCTCTCTCTCTCTCTCTCTCTCTCTCTCTCTCTCTCTCTCTCTCTCTCTCTCTCTCTCTCCAACCCTGTTTATCTTTCAAAGACCAGTTCTAACTGCCCCACTGGAGCCTGCCCCTGCCTCTCAGCATCCCTCAGTGGACAGAGCGCTCCCAAGTGCTCCATGAGACTCAGTAAACAGTACCCATTTAGCGACCACACTGTGACATGACAAGTCAAAGTAGAAGTGTATACGAGGAGCCTAAACAACTGTAATAAGCCAAGTGCATTGTGCGGCCTCTAGCCATCTTAGGAAGCCACGGGGACACTGTCCTGATGTGTCCTTTGTGCCTGCCGAACCACAGCCTCCTGGAGGGAATTCTCAGCCATTCTCAGCCACTCCTCCACACTTTTCTCCTCTCGGTGATCTCAGTGATGTGGCTGAGCTTCACAAACATTGCATAATTCATCACAGAGAATGTATAATAATTTGTTCTCTATATATTTTACTATAGCATTTTCCTCTCACCCAATTATTGATTTATTTATTCACTTTCCTGTTGAAGACAGCATAGTGGTTTCTAATCTTTTACTATTAAAAGTGTCGCAACTAGGGACTTTCTTCAAAAAGTCTCCTGATCCATGCAGGCGAGATTTTCTCTAAGGTGAATCCCAGGAACTTAAATTGATATGTCTGAGTGATTTCAAAATAGTGATGTAATGCCAGAAACTTTCTAAATACTTCACCTGAGACATGCATTCCTACACCCAATGTGTAAGTCCCTGTTGCTCTCTATCTGGTCAACAGTTGGTATAAAATTGATATTAAATCTATATCACTATAGTGGACTTGAAACAGAATATTACTGTGACTTTAATTTTCTTCCTGATTACTAATCAACAGCTCTTCATATTTGAGTCATTTTCCTTGTAATATATATTTTGATGTCTCTTATCTACTTTTAATCATTATTTTAGTGTTTCCTTATTTGTCTTTATACTTTTTTTAGAAAATAGATTTTCATTATATGCTTGAAATACCTTTTCCAAGTTTGTGGTCTTTTAAAGTTTCTTTTAATTAAATTTATAACTCTTTCCTAATCAAATATATCAAAATTCTATATCTTTCACAGTTTTGTTCTTTAAGAAAATCTTTCCTGATGTCCTACTTTAGTTTTTAGAGGTTTTAAGGTTGGAATTTTCATGCTGAAACCTACAGTCCACTAGGAATTGGTTTTTGTATATAGCTCAAGGAAGCAGTCACCCTTAAAGGTCTCCATTCACAACACTTATTGGATTCTTTACATAGTGAAACTTAATAGTAGGTTGTGGGAACATTGACATCTGATATTACATTGTAATAATCTCCACAGCCTCTACTCTCTCCTCACATTTCCCAGGTACTCAGACAGGTTTTCTGTCAGAGCAACACAGCTTGGGCTACTCTTGAGGCCTCTTTCCCCAGACAGTCCTTCCTCACACAGAATTTATCAATGAACATCATGGCCTTTCTCTGTCTCATTGGTCATCCTCTTTCCTTGTCCTGTCCCCTAAAGACACATGCATTAACCACTCCCTGGCTCAGTCCTCCACATGCAGAGCTGAAGAACAGAACTAGATATTAGGCGCTGGTGCGAGCCACTCATTTGTTCTGTTTTAATCCATCATGCCCTATATTGTGTCTCCTGTGAGGATTAGGAATCCAGGGAGACACCCCAACATAGACATTCTGGTTCTAGCCTGCATTCACACAATCTGATATGGCTCAGACATGAGAGATTATGAAGAGGAAGCTGGGAATGAGGCTCAGTTTGATAGAGTGTTTGTCTACTGCCCATGACCCCTGGAAGCCATCCCTAGCACTGAACACAAATATCTTTAAGAAATACCTATGTGATAGTTTACTTTTCTGCAGCCTGCCAATCAAATGAAACTTCCAATGGATTTTCTCTGCTTTTTCAAAGACCAGTGTGAGCTAAGATGGCATTAAACACAAGCATAGAGTTCCTTTCAGAATCATGCAAGTGTGAAAGAGAAATATTTCACTTCGTAGCGTAGACGTAGACATATTCACATGTAATTTTCTCGTGCTTTCTGTTCTGAGCAATTGAGCATGTATTTATTCATTTTGTTACCAAAGGAAACATTTCTAAAAATGCAGATAAACACTGCAAATCACTGTGGCTCAGAAAGTAGGCTAAGTGTTAAATGCCTGGATTTGGGCAGATGGTGGCTTGGTTACCCAGAACTGAGGGACCTCAAGCTCTTTGTCACTGTAGAAAGGTCACTGCTTATCTACGTAGCAGAGGTTTTGTACTAATTAAAGGTGATGATGGATAACGTTAAAAATACTACCTCATGCATCCTGTCGTTAGTCAATCAAAGAGGGTGATGGCTTTATAAGAAAAAAAGAAGAAAGAAGAAAACTAATGATTGGCTATGATGAAATGACGCAACCCCAATGCTTTGGAGGTTATGTCTTCGTAGATCAATAATATAACAGCAAATCTGAGTATAAGTAAGGGGTATGGTTGTCATACGTATAGTTTAAAACCTGAAGTGCAGCCTGGCAGTTAAATAAGTTCAAGAGAGAATTTGAATTTACTATCAAAAATTAGACTTTCTATATAGATAACACTCCAACAACTAAGATAAATGTTTCTAAAACTTGCAGGACAAGGAATGTGGTGAGCAACCAACTGCGGTTCTCTGCTTCCTCCCTCAGGGTGATCAGGTGTCACTGTACACCCAACAGGAGGACAGGAAAGGGTGGGTCATCAGAATCTCAGTTGGCAGTTGGGGTGGGACTGCTTCTCAGAGGATTTTAGTGTTAACAGCTCTGTTAGACAGTACTCAGTGAAACCATTCTGCTCACATACTCTATTCAGGACAAACAAGGGTTATATATGAACCTTGGGGAATGGGAAGGGGTTTTCAGGGTGGATGTAAACCATTGGCTGGAGCTTAAGGTCCTAGGAATGCCTCATTTGCATAGAGAAGCACTCCACGCGATCCAGACAGGAAAGGAAGTTGAAGCAACCCTCCCTCTTCCACATTAGCATGGCCCTTGATGTCTTTGTTCTTCAGGTCTTCCTTAACCTTGCTGGTGAGTAGCTCTCATGGCTATATCCTCTCTGACACCTCTGGCTCTTACATCTATCTGTCTGTCTCTTTTCCACAATGATCTCTGAGACTCAGATGCAGGACTTGTGCTGAACATCTATCATTTGGAACTGCGTACCACATAATCTCTTGTGACTGGCTGTGGTTTTCTGTAGTGGTCTCTGCTGTTGAAAGATGTCTCTTTAGTTAGGGGTGAGAAACTATATCTGTGGGTATAAGAATGTGTATTTAGAAGATGGTTGGGAATTGCGTTGGTTTAGGAAAGTGACCTTTGCCCAATATACTTTTGACTCCTTTGTCACCTTTGCCTTACTAGTCTTGAAAAAAATTCCAGTTTTATCAAGGTATGCCTGACAAAGAATTATATATATCTAAGATTTTCAATGTGTTATTTTCATGTCTGTACATCTCATACATTCATTTGTACAATCTAATGAACATGTCTATCAGCAAGCAAAGTTCCATGGAGGGAGTGGATTACATTTAAGGTCCATTAGCAATTTCCCGTGTATAATATGTTGTCATAGCTACAGAAGTACACATTAGACCTAGACCATGTAACTTTTGATGACTACCCATGTCCCTCTGTCCTCATTCTCCCACTTCTCTCCATCCTCAGCCTATGACAAGTGCCATTTTATTCATTTTGTTCTCTTGTGTTTCTGGAGTCTTACATTTACAGATGTTACCTGCAGTGTTTGTTTTTCTGTATCTGGCATGTTTCACTTAGTGTGAGATCTACTAAGATTCTGGGAGTTTGGTTTTTTGGTGTTTTTGTTTTGCTTTGTTTTTGTTTTGCTTTCTAAGGAACTAACCACCATACTATTTTCTACATTGGTTGTGCCATGGTACTTACATTTCTACCAACTCTAGGCAAAGCTCTCCTTTCTCCACACCCTTGCTAATATTCATTATCTCTCATATTTTTGATAATAGCCATAGAAATAAATGTGAGGTGATAACTGGTTGTATTTTAATTTCCACCTCCCGGATGATGAGTGAAGCCGGGCATCTTCCCGTGTGTCTGTTGCCCATCTGTAAATTTTCTTTGGGGAAATGTCTTTTGAATTCCTCTTCTCTTCATGTCAATCCAGTGGTTAACATTTGCCATGTGATTTTTTTTCCCCTTTCCCTGGCTGCCATTTGCTATGCAGAACCTCTTTAGCTTGATATAGCATTGTGTTCTTTATTAGCTTGATATAGCATTACATTCTTTATTTACCTTTGTTTTTTGGGTCATATACAAAGGATCATAACAAAATGCAGTGGTTACAAAGCTTATTCCCCGTGTTTCCTTCAGACATTTCCCAGCTTCAAATCCTACATTTAAGTCTTTAATTTATTTTGAGTTGATTTTTTTATATGTGACATAAAGGTTGAATTCTTTTATATACATGGAGATACCTGTTTTTTTCAAACTCCATTCATGGCAAATTCTTTGTTCCTATATCAAGATTAGTTAAGTATACAAGCTTACCTGTTGAATATGTTTTTTCAGTGTCTGTAAGTGTGCTTTTATATAGGATTATACTGTTTTAATTTGTATATATAGCCTTGTAATAAGGCTTTAAATAACTACATGACACATCCAGCTTTGTTCTTCATTCTCAAGATTATTTTGTTATCTCAAGTCTTTTGTGGTCCTGTACACATTCTAGAGCCAATTTCTAACTTTTCTGCTTTTGTGAAAATTGTCATTGGAATTTTCATAGAAATAACATTGAGTCTATAGATCTCTTTGGATAGTGTAGACACTTTAACAATTTGAATTCTTCCTCTTACCTAATATATATTCGAAATTATTTGTATTTTCTTCAATGAATTTTATCAGTGTATTAGGAACTATGAAACACAGATCCTTTAGGCATCTTTCTCTTCATTGGCTTAATGTTTTCCTTAATATTTTATTTCTTAGAGCTATTGTAAGTGATGGTGTTTTTCTTCATTTCTTTTTCTGTTAGCTAACTATTAGTGTATGATCACAGTTATTTTTATATGTGATTGTCTGCTTTACAACTATACTAAAAGCATTTATTAGTTCTAACAGGTTTTTTGGTAGATTCTTTTCGCTACTTAAAAAACAATGCCACATACTAAAAAATTTATTTCTTTGTTTGTAATTTACATGACTTTTTTTTTTACTTATTTTATAATAAATTCTTTTACTACGTATTTTATTTTACTACACATTCTTGGTCTGTGTAGGGCTTCTACGCCATGCTAAACAGAGATGATAAGGGTGAGAGCATCCTGGCAATCTGGCATAGTTGATAAAGTGCCTGCCTACCATGCATGGTACCATGTAAACCAGGCATGGTGATGTATTCCTGTGATAACAGGACTCTGGAGGTGGAGGCAGGAAGATCAAGAGTTCAAGCACATCCTCAGCTATGTAGTATATTCAAGGCCAGCCTGGGTTACATGAGACCCTATCTGAAGAGATTAAGAGTAAGCATTCTACTATTATTCCTGATCTAGAGGGAAATTTGCCAGCATTTCATATCTGAGAAGATTTAAAGCCACTGATAGAATGATAGTGAATAATGGAAAAGATACTCTGTGTAAATGGGAAGATAGCCAGGGAAGGTATCAGAAAAAAATAGACTTTAACTCATTGTGAAAAATATTTATGGATGAATCATGAACAACCCATTAAGAAGACACACCAATCATAAATATAAAGGCAACTGATAACAGCACATAAATATGTAAGTCAAATACTAGCAAAAGCAAAGGAATATAGGTAGATAATCAACACATGTAAATTTTTCATTTATCCCCGTTATACAAGTATCCTCAGAAATGTTAAACTAGAAGATAGAAGTCTGTTGGAAATGTCCAAGAGAACATGGCATCACCCAGGCAGGTGGCACAGAAAGCCTGCCAGGCCTTCCCAGGCTGACAATGGCAACTGTGTTAAGTTATAGTAAAGGGTCTAACTGAATAAGATCCTGCGCAAGGGGCTGTTGTTGTTTTATAAAGTTTTATGTACATCACCATTATAATAAATGGATCCGTGCCTTCTTACAGAAACAAAGCGCTTCTGAAGTGATGCTTTCTAGTGTGTTGAGGAGATCTTAATTTAAAATAGAGACCTTATAAGTCTAAGCTTTATTCCTGGGTTAAACCCACTTCTGAAGAGGCCCTGGGGTATTAGATGGACCACTATTCAAGATATACAATAGAAGGCAAAGAATTTCATCCCTTTGTAGCTCAGCTACTCCCCAAATATTTTACTAAGAAAATGGTAGGATGGTTAATATAATTCCACTCTAATTTATATGACTAATTTCCTTGGGGAAAAAAAAGCCCTTTTCATTTTCTAAAGATCTCCCATACAGCTGGGGAATAACTTCCAGTAACACCTTTGTCTGTAAATTGCAATTAAAATGTTTGAGTTAATAATTGGTACTTAATGCATTTAATACTGTGCAAGTGTAATGGGGGGAGGGAGGGAAGGCATTGTTCTTAAGCCTGAATTCTGATCACTTTTTACTGACTGTAGCCTAAAGATTTTGGAAACCACTTGCATTTGAAAATGAATTTGCATTTGAAAATTGCAATAAATGAACACTATCCAGAACATATAAATATACTTTTTAAAACCTGCATGAATTACAAGAAGTACAAGCCAAACAGAAACTGTGAGAGAAGTACAGAATGAGAAAAACTGTAGAAAGGAAATCCCAGTGACTAAAATAATCTTGAAAGATGCTTACCATCATGAAAATACAAATTAAGGAATCGACATTGTGATGTCATCTATCAAGCAGGCAAACGCTAAAAAGAATAAAAATAAACAACTGGCATTTCTAAACAAGGACAGTAACAAGAGGGGCAGGGAGCTCTTGTCTGTTGGTCGTGGAGTCTTTGGAGAGAAAATTGGCAACACCCAATAAATTTGGATATATACATTTACCAATAGGTCAGCAATTTCACCATTATGTTTCTTCTCTGGTTTTACTCCTCTACACCAGGAGACAGTAATCACTGTAACATCTGTCCTCATTGAAAAGACTGAGTGTAGGAGAGAGTGCCTATGGCTAACAATAGAGTATAAAAGTAAGCAGTATGCCATTTGTGGGATACAGAGTTCTATAGTAGCTTACATGGGTAAACTGCATTTTCTACTTGGATGCATTTTAACAACATAATATTAAGTTTAAAAAGGATGTTACAGAATCATGTTTGTGATGGTGCTTATGTAAACCTCTAAAACATCCCAGCATTATGTATTACTTATGGTATATACGTGTCATGGAGTCATAAAGTCAGGAGAAGGGAAGGTGCACGTCAAACAGAGAAGGGAGCAGGCCAGGCTTGGCACCAGAAACTCAGAAATGAAGCCCCTCTAGAAGCCTGAGGAGATGAAGAGAGAGGGTTCAAAACATGGGAGAACAAAACCTTTCATCCATTTAGGTAACTCAATCCTTCCTCTAGTCTGTACCAAGGGGGTGGGGAGTTGGGGTAGCTTCTTGTATGACACTGCATTATATTTTTAATGGCTTAAAATGTTGAGAAATAATGGAATTGAACTGCTTCCCAGCAGGGAAGGGACAGCGGCTGACGGAGCACAGCTGGTAGCAGTTATTGGACAAATTAATCAATTTTATATTTATGCCTCAGTGGCCAGAGACAGTTTAATCAAACCACTTATAATAACAACGTGATGGTCTTGGAAAACAAAGGTGATTAGAAAAGGATTTTCCATTAGAAGAAGCCTACAGAATGTTTTTTTTTTTCTAGAAAGAGCAGCGAAGCTAGGCAGTCTTCATTTACATTCATATTCAGCCCCCTTGGTGACGGAGAGACCACATCATACAATGACTCCGCAGCATCTCGAACATCATGGATAACACAGGACCAGCCCCTAAAAGTATCGACACAGTGGCGAACTCGAGCAGGCCTGGGAGCCTTCCCTCAGACGTATTTAGTCATTACACAAAACTGCAAGAAACACACTGGAAAGGATGATCAGGAATATAGTCAAAGAGAGAACCTGAAATGGCAAACCTTCCGGAACAGGGGGAGCATCCTGAAGGGCATCAAAGTGATTCTCAGAGGCTCACACAGAGTGAAGGATGTTAGCCCAAGGGGTATGAAAAAATATATATTACAAAAAAAGAGGAGTGTAAACAGATGTGCCATGGGTAGTTCAAATTAAATAACCATGCAGAGTTAATTCCATCTCCTCATGCCAGCGGCATTTGGTCTGCGTCACTCGTTAATCAGCTCCCTTTCCTTCTCCAGATTTAACTGTAAATTCTTCTGTCAGTTTTATCCCACCAAAGATTTGTCTGCTCATTTCAGAACAAAATGTGATCATGTCCCTAACACATCTCAAAAGAATCTCTGGCGTAAGACTGTGTTGGATGGGTGTGTTGTTGGAAATTGCCTGTGGTATTCATCTGGGTGGACCACAGCTGCACAGGCTCCGGGATAACTGACTGAGGATCTGACATGGAGACAAAACTGCAAATGCATGGATCTATCTGGGGGTATAGGGAAAAAGAGGTTCACATGGAGGGCTTAGAATTCTTTGAAGCTAGCTGGGACGTCTGATGGAGTATTAGCCCTTAGCTGCCTCGTAACTTTGGGTTCTGGACATCCCCGACTGCAGCCATCTCCGACATCCTCACTTCAAATTGTTTCTTGTCTCCACTCAACATCCTATCATCAGATGCAGGAGTCAGTTTTCAAAAACGTAAAAGAAGAGAGAGACTAATGCGTTTGAGTCAAGATCTGTTTGGGAAAGCTCCCTTTGAAAAATGGTGACTTGCCGTGGAATCCTGAGAGCAGCCACTGCACTGCAAAGTGAGAGGGTTACAAAAGGATGTGGCAAAGCTACCAGAAGCCAGGGGCCTTTTAGTCTCATGATTTATGAAAGCTCTACATTTTTATTTTCAATTAACCTATTGATAGTGATGTCACTTAAAAACTCCTAAGGAATATTATCTGCCCATTATTATTGCCAGAAAACATGCTGCCCAATTTCATAGCTCAGCTGTTCTCATGCATGGATGGACAATCTGAATTAAGTCGAACAGAAACAGATTTTTAGACACTCGGCTACATTCCTAGCTGCAAAATTTAAGTAATTAATATGTGACTTTAAGTAGTAAAAAGAAAATAAATGGATAATGTTTGTTTTGTGTATCATAATGACTGTTGACACAGTGCTCCTCTAGCTTCCTATTTATTTAGATTTAGCACTTCAATAGAAAAATTATTATAATCAACACACACATTGCCAATAACACTTGGTATCATATGACAAGTAAAGGGTCTCCGGAGCACTGCCTTGAAATTAAACTCTTAATGAAAGACTGTGCGTCTGTTATGGCCAAGGCAGTAGATACCAGTGCCTGCTACTGCTGTGATTTCTCTTGCTTATGTAGTCTTTGTGCATAGTTCAAATACTGCACAAGGACATACATGATGCTGTTGATCTAAGACTTCATGATGTCTTTACAGTTATCACAAGAGAAAGGCTAAAGTGATCAGGGACATTCAGAGCCACTCGTTGCCGACAAGGCTTATGTCCAGTTGCAGCTGCCCCTCCCCCAGCTTCATTGCTGGATTCTCACTCATAATTGGATAATTGGATGGACTGGGTATTAGAGTTATTTGGAGCATATGGCTATGTATATTTTATGTCTCTTTTGATTATACAAAATAATGCATTTTATTGTAGCTTTTTGAGACAGATAATATATTCTGATTATATTCACCCTCATCACTCCTTGTTATTTTAGTTTGGGTTTCCATTGCTCTGATGAAGCACCAGGACCAAAGAAACTTGGGGAAGAAAGGTTCATTTGGCTTCCACAGCACCGCTCATCATGAAAGGAAATCAAACAGTGCAGAAGCCATGGAGGGGAACTGTGTACACGCTTGTTCCTCATGGCTTGCTCGGCCTGCTTTCCTAGAGAACTCAGGACCACCAGCCCAGGAATGGCCCCACTCACAATGGGCTGGGTGTTCCCCCATAAATAACTAGGGGTTTTGTTGTTGTTGTTGTTGTTGTTGTTGTTGTTGTTGTTTTAAAGCCCTACATATAGAGGCATTTTCTTAACTGAGGCTCAGTCCTCTTTAATGATTCTAGCTTGTGTCAAGTTGACACAAAATTGGCCAGTACAACCCCAAAGGTAAATAGTAGATCATAATCATCTCCATTGCATCTCCTCCAAGTAATGAACAACACTATCTTTCTCCCTGCTGAGGGTACTGAAGATACTGAGGGTATCTTCAGAAGGAGTAGATAGAATCCAAGAATCTGGAGAGAAAAAAAGTGGTCTCCTTGTCCTCTGCCACTGTGTATGATTTGTGAAGATCTTCCTGTTGCTACAGTAGACTCTCTGAGAATGGCTTTAAGAAGAACAGCAATGTCTTTCTCTCTGTAGTATGGTCTCAGAAGTCCAAGATAAAGGTGCCAGAATCTGGTGTGGTCTCTTCTGTGTCTGCAGAAGGAAAGTGTGCAAACCCACTCCAGTAGCCCTTCATATATATCCACTCCTCAGGATGGAGCTCGAAGGACATAAAACTACCCTGAGGCCTGCTTCCAATACCTATGTGCTGAGAATTATGTTTCCTGAACATAGGTTTGGAGAACTCATCCCAGACCATAGCAGTGGTAGAAAATAACAATCATCGCCAGCTACCCCCTCTCCTGTTTACCCACCATATATTTATTAACAAATCACTTCTGCTCAGTTGCCTACACATATATGCACATACACACTTACACACCACCCCACACACAAATATACACCACACATACCACACAGCATACACACATAACACACTTATAACACAGACCACATACTACACAGCAGCATGCACAACACACATGAACATAGGCACTTACAGACACATATATACACACAGGGACACAACACACACATATATACATACAACACACACACTGAATTCTACAGGATATATTATAAAAACAGGGAGCACAGTCTCTGCTCTCTAGCTGTTCTCTGTGTGGAATAATTAGGAGCTCCATGGGAGGTTATTTCCCAGTGCTTCTTTCTCATAGGAGCAATCACCATGGCTGCTTTTAGCCAGTTATGTGAGCAGACGCAGCAATGCTAAAAGCAAAGAGATGCCTCCACCTTGTGGCTGCCTCCTTCTGAGGCCTGCTGGGAAAGCAAGCTCTTACAGGTTTGCCTCTCTTTGCAAGCCAAAGAAGACTGTGTTGGTTTCACTTGTCGAACCTATTTTTTACCTTCATAAAATCATAAGTATTAGAAATACTTGAGGCCTTGTTTTCACAGAAGTTCACTTTAGTTTTGCCCAAAGGCAAGTAGGTATGTAAATATCCATGAAGCACTCACCTCACACCAAGCCATCTTCATCAGCAGTGGCAAAACACAAAGACACAGACTGTCAAGGAACACTTTCCTCGTGGGCTCTATGTCCCACACACTGTCACCTCTCTGCAGTGTCTCCCTCTCCCACCATTCAGAACAGGACTAATTTTCGCCCCTTCTATCAGTAGATGTCACTCTTTATTATTTTAAAGCAATACAACACTACTACCAGGAGGGACGAAGACATAATTCCACTTCCCAGGAGTTTATAATTTAGTTAATTGAGATGTGAGGAGAACAAAGCCCATGTATCAACACTAGAGGTTCAGATGCCCTGAGTGCTATTAGAGAGGCAAGTTACAGCACACGGGGACCAGAGAGATGCGAGGAGGGGTTGTCCCTACAGTAGCCAGTGATGGCTTTATAGAGAATCTGATTAGAACTTTGAAGAGTGGCCATGATTCAAGATGAGGTTAGAAGACAAGAAACAATAGGAAGAATGATAATGTTTTCTGACAATAAGAGCCAAGAAAAATAATAAATAAAGTCAAGTAGGAAAATCAGGAAGGATAGAAATGAGACAGTCAACTGGACACAGGAAAGGTGGGAATAAGATGTCAGAGGGGTCAAGATTCATAAGGGACCATGTAGCATCAAGCCTGCTCAAGGAACGCGAGGGCAAGGGCAGGTGTTTGAAGCAGAGAAATACAAGACCAGAAGTGGGCTACATAGCAGGACAGTGGTGGCTTCTTAGAACTGTGGCCATGTGGGAAGAAAGGGGCAGTGAGTGTGACGTGGGGGCAAGGGAAGGCAAGGCCCTGAGGAGAAGCAAAGTAGCAGGACAAGATGGCAAGTGGACAGATGCAAGGGGAGCGTAGGCTCAAAAGCTGTGGAGATAAAAGGGATATCCATGGTTAAAACTTGGTACTACAACCTAGCAAGGTTCCCCAGAACTACCTTCCCAGTGCGAGTTGGGAAGAGTAAACTTCTCTGGGACTTTGACATTGTGCAGCTTGCTCTCAGATTACTACTTAAGCCCCTCCCTCCCTCGTCAGACTCATCACTTGTCAGATTCATTTACTGTGCCTGGCTCTGCCTGACGATGCTGTGTCTGCAGAGCCCCAATGTCTGTTCTTCCTTTATTTCTCCTTCTCGTCCAAGTCTGTTCCTTTCCTTCCCTGCCCTAGGCAGTGACCTTAGACTGATGGATATATCTGGACCACCTAAACGCTCTTGGCCTCCAGTATATGTCAGCTTTGGCCACTGAGAAATGCCAGCAGAAGGAGACTGTGAACGTCAGTTTTGTGTTCATGCTATAGTAAATGGCCACAAATTTAGTAGCTGAAAATGATGCTCTCTTTAATAATGCCTCACAGTTCTAAAGGTCAAAAGTCCAGTCTGTTTCACTGGGTTGGAAGGGAGGGATCCAGGTGGCAGCACTGGCTTCTTCAAAGGCTTCCAGTGTCCTGAGCCACCCGCTTGCCTTGGAATTGATCCTGTTCCTCCATCCTCAGACCCATCACTTTAGCACCTTCTCTCCTCTGACCTCTACTTCTATCCTCTCATCTCTCTTAGAGTCACACTCTTGGCACTTCATTGAATCCACCCAGATAATTCAGAATAACCCATCTCATGGTCCTCAAAGTTGGAGTGGAGGCAAAGTTCATCTCGCTCAGTCGTAGAGGTCTTTTCTAGTATATGTGAAACGTTAAGTTCAGTCCTTGATACAGAAAAAAAAAATGGGGTCTGGGATATCACTTAGAGCACACAGCCTCATATCTCATCCCTAGCCATAGATAGATAGATAGAGATAGATAGATAGATAGATAGATAGATAGATAGATAGATAGATAGATGATAGATAGATAGATAGATAGATAGATAGATAGATAGATTTAGATAGTAGCTAGATTGATAGGTAGATATTGGATAGCTAGTAGGTAGGTAGCTAGTAGGTATATTGATAGATATATTGATAGATGATAGGTAGATAGACAGACATTCTGCAATGTCCTTTTCCCATATAAGTAACTTATTCACAGTTTCCAGAAATTGGAGGCAGAAGTGTGGCAAGGGGAAGGGGTGACATGATTCTGTATTCTCTACATAGACAGCTGGATGGTTTTTTCTTTCCTTGCTGCTTCCCATATTTGCTCTCTGGGTCTAGCTGAATTTCTCTCTGCAGCTCCAACTCCAGGCAGGCAGCCCCTCTCCCGTGCTTCTCTCTTGATCCCGGCGACTTCTCTTTCCTTCCTCAGGTCTTTCAGGCTAGAGGTGGGAACAGCATCACTCTCCTGACAGGCTGCTGCCTGCCTCCGCAGCCCTTTCCAGTTCTTTCCCGTCCACAGCTCTAAAACAATCCCTTTGTTAAATTACTCTCAAGGCTGTAGCTGACAGCGGCTATATGCAGCTACCCAGCTTGACACACGGTGTGTAGGTGTGTATTCTAACCCACATAGCTACCAGGCCAGGTCTAGAATTGGCACACTCGCAGAGTGTACATAGGTAAATACAGCTTGAAAGATGGTTGGCTTCAGCAAAACAGACATTATTATCATGTGCCAAAGGAGCAGCCATTGCTCACAGCCCATTTGGTGGTAGTGTCTGGAAAATAAGTCTATCTGATTAGGCAAGTATGCAGAATGATATTCTCTTTTGCTCCCAATCACATGAAGGGAAGGAAAATGATAGCCCCCACACAGTCCACAGTTAAAGACTCCTTGTGATTTTCTTTTTGTTTATTTTTCAATCAACTAGGCAAGACTGGCTTCATGACCTACCGTAAGTGATTTCTGAGCAGCAGTAGAAGCTGCCGCCGCCTGGGCTGTCGAGAGAGCTTCCCATTCCGGCTCAGGGAGGTGATTTTAAGATATTACCCAGTCTCTTCTTGCCTGAACAGTTAAACGAGCATCTGAAAATGGAATGGGGTTGCTTATATTTTTTTTTCCTTTGTAGAAACTATTTCTGCTTCAACAAGCTTGCCTTTAAACTCTCCGTCTCTGCATTCTATGGCTTGTAGTGATTTCTTTGTATTAACTCAGGGTCTAAACTACCTGCCAAGCTCTTGGTGAGCCTCTCTTTCTAAAGATTTCATCTAAAATCATAAAATCAAAATAGCATCTCTGCCCTATAGAAATTCCTGTGTGGCAGCACTTAACAACCCAAGAAGAGTCTTTTGCCTCTCGGCACTATTTCCACAGACAGTGTTTGCTCCATTTCCCACTTAACACTCCCTCAATCAATCAGCTGCTTCCCTCCAAGGCTCATTATGCAAAGCTTACAACTGGGTTCCTTTTCTCTCCTCTTCCACGATGATTATAAGAGAGAGAGGAGGAAGATGATTACTACAATTAGTAATAGATTGCACTTATAGATATGATTTATAGATTATAAGGTACACATATGCTGTGTCTCATTTAGTCTGGGTCAAAGCAGGTGATATATACAATGAAAGTGAGGTAAATTCTTATTATAAACCTTAGTTAAATTCAGTTTAAACTAAAGGGCGCATTGAAATATCTGAAAACATCCCTTCCCTCTACCATGTATGCATCCAGCTGTCAAACAAATATATATGGACATTTCCCCTGTGGCTGGGCCCGTGCTGTTGGAGAGCTTACAGTATTATATGGGAAAAGGAATTTCTTCTAAAGGAAAGCACAGGAGAGGTACACAGCCAAGGTACACAGGTACACAGGTACATAGCCAGGGTTGGTTGAATCCCTGAAGCCCCTCGTGGATGATCTGAGAGCTAGGTTGGTCTTAAGGGCTGAGTAAGATGAAGCTGTTTGAAAGGAATGGGGAAAGCAGCCAGCCGGACCACGAAACAGCATCCACAAAAGGACAGAAAAGAGAAAGGCTTTCAGATCCTCAGAGTGTCGGGAAGAGATGCCCTGGAGAACATGTGGAAAGCCAAAAGAGAGAACCTCAGCAGTAGGGCAGCAACCACAAGCAAGAGCTTGGCAGAGTAAGGAGATTTACAGACTGTCAAGTGAAGCTCTCTGTATACAAGACTGGAGTCCACAATATGCGCCAGGGGAAATGGAAGCTTTGATGACAAAGACCGAGTTGTCATTTAGAGGTTGGCTGCCTCTACAATCGGGATACTGGATTTTCGTTTAATTTCACAATTTTTCCATGTTTAAATTTAGAGGCTTAAAAAAGTAACAATTGAATGAGAGATGGAGGCTTTTGAGAAGTGAGCACTCCCTGAACCGCTGCCAAGGGCAGCCTGTTAATTAGAACATCCAGCCCCAGCAACACCCCACCACAGAGAAACGCATTCAAGTCAAAGACTGGCGTTTTCTTCAACTGTGACTACATATTTTAAAAGAGGAAACCTCAGATAATGAAAGCACAGAAGACAGTGTGCCACCCACAGGTCACGTCAGCCCTCAGAATTACACCGTGGCCTATAACTTCTTAAACCCACTTGTGACCCTCACCCCCACCCCTCCTAGGTTGGTATGTGCCAGGTGTAGCCTTGATGGAGGACTCTGCACATTTGCAGGATCATTGCACATTTCTGTTAGAATAAACTCTCTTGAGAGATACTGGAATGTTTCCCTTTTAAATAACTACTATATCTAGGACATAGTATAAAGAGGAAGAATCTCGATTTTCAGCATGTAAGTTAATTGAGACAAATGAAATTCACTGTTTGAACACTCTCAAATGTTGGTTGCCATTTCCACTTGGGTTCGGAGTTTTGTCTTTTGGAAGAACCTGCTGACCTGGTGGGCTCCTGTCCCAGCCATGTGATGGGTAGCTGCACCCTCTCTAATTCATTACAGTCGAATGTGAGGAATGAGGTGGTTAACAGAAACCCCTAAGAAAATATGTTCACTGTAAACCGTTCCTAAGTAGCATCTAACAGGACTGGGCATGTGTATGCTCAGAACTACGTGCTTGCCATGTTATGCTGAAGTCTTGGGCTCTGCTTCTAACATTTTATAAGGAGGAGGAGGAAGAGAAAGAGGAAGAGGAGGAAGTTGGTAATAACAGGAAGTGTAACAAAGGTTAATCATGAAAACTGCCATTAAATATAAAAGGTCAGTCTGGAGAGGTAGCTAATTAAGAGCACTTTCCACTCTTGCAAATGACCAAGTTTCGGAACCTAGAACCCACATTTGGCTGGCAACCAACCAGTTACTACAATTCCAGGGGCTTGAACACCTTATTCTGGCCACCACAGACACCAGGCACATAGTTTACATACATACACACACATATACATATACATACATACATACACACACACACACACATACATATACATACATACATACACACACACACACACACACACAGAGAGAGAGAGAGAGAGAGACAGGCAGATAGACAGACAGACAGACAAAACACCAATACACTTAAAAATAATAAATATTTTCAGAAATTTAAAAATATATAAGTCACTGTCAAGTAAGAGGTCAGCCTGTCTCTTCCCCAGCAGGGTTGCCTGTGGCCACCAGCCTCCTCCTGTATGAGCACCAGAAATGATCCCAGAGCAGTGAAGACCCTAACTTTTTCCCTGGCACCCTTATGATGTCATTCATTTCCTTCCTCCTCCTCTCAGGCCTTTAGGATTTGTTTCCCTCTAAGAATGTGTCTGGTCCACCATTTTGGTGGTCTCATCTGGTTTCTTGCCAACACTATAGAAGTTGTATGGCTCGGGAAGTATTTCCAGGAAGTCAGAGTTTTATCAGAGGTGCCCAGAGCTCATGTCTCTCTATCATGGGAGTGAATGCCTTGGATGTAACTACAAAGCAAAGCAAGCATGCACTGCCTCAAGCCTGATTAGCTGAGGGCCTGTCCATCAAGGAGCTGTAACAAGCATAAATGACATAGAGCCACTGTGGTGAAACAGCCTGTAAGTGATACATAAGATGGCATTGATATGGGACCTGAGAAAATTAGCCACAAATGTGGCCTGCACTCAGACCTTCATGAAGTAGGGACTTGAAGTTATCTGTTATCCGTGGGTATACGACTTTTTCTAAAGCCCAGCTTCTCAAGCCAGACTATAATCTGGGATCGTTTCACTCATGAGTCATGTAAGGTGGGTTCTTGTGATGTAGTGAGATAATGGTGTTAACTGATAACAATCTGATGCAAGCTGGGCGTGGTTGTGCATGCCTTTAACTTCAGCATTCTAGAAGGTGGAGGTAGACAGATCTCCATGAGCTTGAAACTAGCCATGTTTACATAGCAAGTTCCCACTATTAGCCAAGGCTAATAGTAAGACCTTGCTCCTCCCCCACCTCAAAAAGTAAGTAGGTAAATAAATAAAGACTGCTAAGCATGATTATGCAGATGGCCACTTCCCTCCGCCCCTCCATCCCTCCATCCTTCTTTCCCTCCTTTCCTCCTTTCCTCCATCCTTCCTCCTCTCCTCCCCACCATCCCTCCTCCCCACCATCCGTCCTCCCCACCATCCCTCCTTCCCTCCATCCTTCCTCCCCTCTTTCCCTCCATCCTTCCTCCCCACCATCCCTTCTTCCCACCATCCCTCCCCTCTGTCCCTCCATCCCTCTTCCCCTCCATCCTTCCATCTCTCTATCCTTCTTTCCCTCCATACCTCCTTCCTTCCATTTCTCCTTCCCTCCATCCCTTCTCTCCATCCCTCTTTCCCTCCTCCCCTCCATCCATCTAGCCCTCCTCCCCTGCATTTTCCCTTTCTTGTCTTCCCTGCCCCTCTTCCCCATCAACTGAATTCTGAAATGCGATATTTTTAAAATTCTCTAAACACATATGGCAATCTTTAAAGTTTGTTTTAGTCAAGTATCTCAGTTGAAGACAGCTCTACCGTGGGGGCAAATATAGAAAAAGTGCATAGACTCTTTTGGGTCATTTTCTTCATCCTGAAAGACTGAATTTCGTATTAATTTCCCATCTCGTGAAACAGGAAAATGATGCTTTGGGAGTAAACACTAGAAACAGAAGTGAAGTTAAATGAGACAGGAAATAAGAGATCTTGTGCCAACAAGTCTGTCTCTTTATACATACAGGTATAGCGGGTGAAAGTAAAAGAAGTCACATCCCACATTTACTTAGAGGGTTCCAGTTAAAATGACTATACATGCAACTAGATTGGAATGAAAATGGAAATTAAAGCTTTCTGTCATTCATACTGGCATAGGGAGGGACGGGAATCTCCATGCTGCAGCTGGACTGCTGCTTCCTCTTGACCTAACTCCAAATGAGCTGGTCCATTTTACAAGGTACCCGACCACCCTGTGGAACTATGACAAAGTGATTCCATTCTATTACATAAACACTTCCATCCCTAAAGAATTTTTTTCCCTAAACTTAGTAATATCTTGAATATTCCCAGACTCTTGTTAATAGTTAATGCTGGCTGCCAGGGTCTGATTTTGGAAGCACTGGAAACACCTCACTCACAAGTGATGTGACTCACTCCAGTCCCTCCCTCATTAGCCCCTGTACCTGTGTCCCCAACACCTCCTAAGGTTGGTGCTATCACAGGGCTCTGGCAATTAAAGAGTAGGAAAGAAGTGTTACCTGAAACCTTAAGGAGTTCCAGCAAAGCCATCACATGACACCAGAGAGACCTGGGGACCCCTCTTGAGGCCATAGTTTCATTAATGAGAGAATTTGGGAACAAACTCAAAGGCAAGATGGAGAACAAATAGACTCAAACAGAAGCTTGAGGACAATGCATTAGTGTTTAAAGGGAACACCCCTCCCACCCCCACCCCCACCCCCCACTCCCACCCCCACCCCAGGGAAGGTGGGTGTGAGTGAGATCCCACTGCCTGGGCTGGCAGGATGGGCGGTCTCTGCAGAGGATGAACTGACTCAGTGGTCAGCCACACAGAGGGCTGAGTGTGGAAGTTAAACTATACTTAAGTCAGATCAGCATTCAAAGGAAAAATACAGAAGGGGCTGGGGAAAGAGGTGGAGGAGGAGGAGGAAGAAATAAGTCATGCCTAGACCCAGCCAAGCCTCGAAGCTGTTTATAGGGACTGCGTTGGAGGTGGGTGGGTATTCTGGGGATGAAAGGTGTATTATCTTAAGGAGAACCTGCCTTCTAAGGAGTCAGTTCCAAGACAGATTCCTGACCTGCCCCACTGGATTAACATTAAGGAAAGAGATGAGGGTGTGTCTCCACCTAAAAGCGGTGTCTCACTTGGACTTGGGTGGATGATGTGACAGCCCCAGGCTCACCATATCAACCTCCTGCCTTCCCTGTCCACTCAGGGAAACATCTAACTACCAGCCTGCTTCCCCATCAACTTACTCCCTGCTTAAAGGGTGCTCAGTGCCCAGACAAACCCCAAATCCCTAAGTGGTACCCTGAACGCTGAACATTCCTGAGAATGCTCTTGGATACTCAGGTCTCATGTAAGATGCTCTCGCCTAGAATGTGTTATTCCACCTTCATCTGGGCAGCTTCTCTTAACACATCAGAACTCAGTGAGATGTGGCCACCACCAAGAAATCCTTCCTGGCAGCCTATACACATCATTCTGCGGTCAACATCCGTCTCTCTGAACCCTTAGTAGTTGATGGACACAAGTGTCATAGTCAAGATGTCATAGTCAAGTGAATATTGCCATCTTGACACACTTTTTTCTAGCCTATAGTAAGTGTTGATTAAAAACTGCTTACTGAATGAAGATGTTCAGAATCTTGCGGGAAGGATAGTTATAAACCTCTAACAGAAGGAGACCCATGACTAATGAAGAGACTAGAACCTCTGCTTCAGAAGATGAACAGGTTATGGAAGGCACCCCAGAAGAGAAGATGTTTAAGCTGAGCTTGAGACATGCTGGCCTGTGAGAAAGAGAAGGCAAAGAGAATCTTGGTGCCTCAGTCAGCATAATGCTCCTCCCTTAGGAAGATTGGCTGTACTGAGAACTGGAGTGGAGAGCGGTCGGAGAATATCGTACTGACCCAGACACAGGCCAGAGTTGAGCTGGTACACCCCTGGATAGAAGAGAGTTGGAACAGGTGCTGAGGATCTGTGGTTTGTAAAAGACGTCTTGGGGCTGGAGAGATGGCTGAGTAGTTAAGAGCACTTACGGCTCCTGCACAGGACCATACTTCAGTACCCAGTACCCATGCCAGACGTGCACAGCCACCCATACTTCCAACGATAGGGTATCCAGTGCTCTCTCCTGTCTTCAACAGATTCCACACACGCATGGCACATGCGTACACTCAGAGCAAAATCATAATAAACTCTTATTCTTAAGCAGGCCAACATGAGTGTGATACCTGTAAGGGAAGCTAGCACCAATGGGAGCACAGCTCCACACTGTCACTCCCAGCAGTCTACGGTACAGCCTCAATCCAAGAACCTCAATTCAAGCAAACCCAGGATTCTTGGTTTCAGAAAAGAACTTCAGGATGAGCCATTAGGAAGCTGAGTTGGCAATGCCAGTGCCTGGCAAACACAGAAGTGGATGCTCACAGTCAGCTATTAGATGGAACACAGGGTTCCCAATGGAGGAGCTAGAGAAAGTACCCAAGGAGCTGAAGGGGTCTTCAACCCTATAGGTGGAAGAACAATATGAACTAACCAGTACCCCCCAGAGCTCATGTCTCTAGCTGCGTATGTAGAAGAAGATGGCCTAGTTGGCCATCATTGGGAAGAGAGGCCCCTTGCTCTTGCAAACTTTATATGCCCCAGTACAAGGGAATACCAAGTCCAAGATGTGGGAGTGGGTGGGTAGGGGAGCAGGGCAGGGGATGGGGGAGGGTATAGGGGACTTTTGGGATAGCATTTGAAATGTAAATGAAGAAAATATCTAATAAAAATTGGAGGGAAAAAAAGGAAACTGAGTTGTGGGGGGGAGGGTTTAAAATAGTATGGCATTGAGAACACCAGAGAGTATGAATACAGGCTTCTCAAAGAAGAGGCAGTTTATTAAATGGCATTTTTGGTGTAGATTTTAAGCAAGGGGATTAAGAGGAAGATGTTAAAGGAAAAGATTAAAACATCCTAGTGTGGTGCTCTCAAGGGAGAGTCTCTGTTACTTGTCTTAGCTGTTGGCATACAGCGTCACAAAGGGCTTCTAGGCAATTTCCTTTCTTCTTTTCTCTTCTGACAAGTGAGATTGCAGGGTGGCTCCAGATGGGGGTTATAATGTGATAAAGTGAAACCAGGAGCCAGAAGGGTTACACAGTCAGGGTGTATGCTATAAATGGGACGCCTCATAAGAAGTGGTTTCATAGGTAGGAGGCCAGGAGAATCCTAATCCTAAAGGGTTAGGAAATAAGAGAGAATCTGCTTTGGGGGATGTTGGAGAGTTTCTCTGCTACTGAGATGCCTCCTGGTTATCCGGGTGAAGGTGGCCGCTAGCTAGCTGGACGTGAGTGAGAAGCACAGAGAAAAGAAGCAGGGGCCTTCTCCATGGGGCTGTGTTGAGCCTTTAGTTTTCCATAAGTGAATGGCATGCCCTAAGGTTTCCCTTGTGGGTGAAGACTCCATGGGGTGGGATAAGTGTTCCCACTTTTGCTGGCAAGTTAGATGCATAGCCCTCACAAGTCACTTGACTCCAGGATATAGCTTCTGCCTCACAGGAAAAGGTGATAGTTAAGGAAACATGAAGAGAGACTGTCTTAGTTAGTAGCACCACTGTTGCTGGGATGAACACCAAGACCAAAGCAACTTGGGGAAGAAAGAGTTTACCTGGCTTAGTCCATATTCACATCAAAGGAAGTCATTACAGGAACTCAGGGAAGGAACTGGAGGCAGGAGCTGATGCAGAGGCCATGGAGGAGTGCTGCTTACTGGCTTGCTCCCCATGGCTGAGCCTGCTTTTTTTTTTATTTTTTGAGACAGGGTTTCTCCGTGTAGCCCTGGCTGTCCTGGAACTCACTCTGTAGACCAGGCTCGCCTTGAACTCAGAAATCTGCCTGCCACTGCCTCCCAAGTGCTGAGATTAAAGGCATACACCACCACTGCCTGGCTGAGCCTGCTTTCTTATAGAACCCAGGACTGCCAGCCCAGCAGTGGCACCACCCACAATGAACGGTGGCCCTTCCACAGCAGTCACTAATTAAGTAAATGCCTTGCAACAGGATCTTATAGAGGAACATCCTCAGTTGAGTTTCCTTCCTTTCAGATAACTCTAGCTTTAAGTTGACATAACACTAGCCAGCAGAGACATTAACTTTCAGTTTAGTGAAAGTTAGTCTCGTGAGTTATTCTTTGTAATATGGATGCCACAAAAATGATGTCACCCTCTTCCACTGCCCCAAACCTGTGCCTAGAAAGGCCACCAAACTCAAGAAGAGAATGCTGCTATGACAGCAACTACCTACCTGCTCCTCCACCTGCTCAGCATATCCAGCTCTAGATTTGTCTTGGCTCTCTCTGCTTTGTAGATATTAACTAGAGTGAGATCTTCTTTGTTTGAGAAACAATCTATGCTAGGAGGTGATGGCACAGGCCTTTAATCCAAGCACTTGGAGTCAGAGGCAATCAGTTCATGTCCAGCCAGTTAGATGCATAGTACAAGTTCCAGGACAGCCAGGGCTATACATAGAAACCCTGTTTCAAAAGAAACCCAAAAAGAGAGGTAAATCATCTATAATACATTCTTTTGCAAAGCAACTCAATGTGTTTTCCCTAGCTAATTAGTCTTAAATAATTTGTTCTGAAATTCATTATATTTTAATTCAAAGGCCCTGGGCAATAATGGTCCTCTGGGGGTTACATAATACGTTTATGGTCGAAGCTCTTTATACCCTACTATCTATTCACAAAAGCTAGGTGGGAACAGTTTATGGAGCACAGGCATTTTTGACCATTGCAGAGGGAATGGTGCTTCACCAAACATCTTCTGGCAACCAGGTGTGAGCAGGCAAACATTTTGCCAAGGGCATTAGTCATGGGTAGAGAACAGAGGATCTCATTTTCAAGTCAAAGAACAATGATAAGAGAACTCATCATCAAACTGGAATATCAACTCACCACTGCTAACCACGAAGGTAATATTGCAATAGCACCCAGGGAAATGACTAGTCAGAGAAGCAAGAGACTAACCACTCCATCCAATGTGCTAAACAGATACCACCCAAAGCCAAAAGCTGACAGTGTGATCAATGCAAAGCCTTACAATATTTACTTCTCCCCTCAGACAAAGCTGCCAGGATAATGTGAATTGTAATAGCAGATTGATTTTCCATTTTTTTTTAAATGCCCAGTATTTTAACTAAGGCCTCTGCCATCCCAGCTAGTTACAGTGAGACAGCCTCTGATCAAGTTAGTCTGATGCAGGGGGTAGCCAGAGATGAGGCTCTCCAGAGAGTCGGCTTGGGTGCTTTTTGGAAACAGCACGCCATTTGAATAGTTGAAATGCAAACCATCTTTGCCTGACTTCCTTTTTCTTTAACTGACAGGTAGGAGACCAGATCATTGAAATAAATGGGGAAAGCACACGAGACATGACCCACGCCCGAGCAATAGAACTCATCAAGTCTGGAGGAAGAAGAGTGCGGCTGCTGCTGAAGAGAGGCACGGGGCAGGTCCCGGAGTATGGTGCGTTTCGTCCTTTCCTTCCTCTGTGTACTCTGTTCTCTGTGTCTTAGAAATGATTACCGCACTGGGGGGGCTACCGCTACCAGAATAGGTATTTACTATCAGTAGATGAATAAGCTCACATGTCAACTTAAGCCCAAGATGTGTGTGAGTGTGTGTGAACCCTCTCTTTACCTCGTAAAGCTAGGCAATGCTTATTGTAGCAAGCGTGTGGTCTTACAGGGCATCTCTGAGCGTGCAGGGAGAGCCAGCACCACTTATATGTGGGAATCTTTATAATTTGACTGATGGTGCTCTGTTCATTTGAGTCTGCAGTAATTTACCTTTTTTTTTTTTCTGGAATTCACACATGCTTTAGACTGTCCTATAGGATTAGTAGACTGGGCCAGAGGATAAGCCAGTACCAAGCTTCAGAGTGTGAAATTTAAAATGCTAATTTTAGCTCATTCCATGGCTGCATTTCCCTGGCATTTAGAGTTTGTTCCAAAAAGAAAAAAGAAAAAAAAAATCATTCCTATGCTGTTTCTGTATTCTTTTGAGGAAGGATTTTCATTACTATTTTTTCTACAAAGCAAGGCATTTAATTGGGGGCTTACTTAAAGTTTCAGAGAGTTAGTCCATTATCATCACATCAGGGTCATGACGGAAGCATGGCGGCACTCATGGCTGTCCTTGAGCAGTATCTGAGAGCTACATTGTGATCTGCGAGCAGAGAGGAAGAGTGGGTGGGGACAGTGGGAGAGAGAGGGAGCTCACGCCTGGGTTGAGAGCATCTCTAAGGTACATTTTACATCATAGTTTGACTTCAAGAGTCTTTAAAGTTGTTGTTTCCCACAAGCCTGTTCCAGGCATCACGGACAGTGTAGATGGTATAGCACAGAGCTGAGCGGATCTTACCTGAAAACCTCAAAATCTGAGCTAGTCTTTAAAAATATTCTGAGGGCCCAGAGACATGGCTCAGTGTGACCCACACCAGCTCTGGGCTCTGTCCCTACCTAGCACCTTAAGAAACAAAAAAGAAACGTTTTCCAGGGAGTGTCAAAGACAGGCAGCAGTGAGGAGATACACAGAATAACTCTTCAGAGTATCAACAGGAGCCACATGCAGGTCCCCAGGGACTCCTCACAGCTGTCAGTTCCATAAAGTGATTCACCTCCACCACCGCCCCATTCCCTAGCCAGAAAATGTTCTAAAATATATCTTTCCCTTTTGAATAATCTTCTTCGTATATGCTATCTAAACAACTCCTAATGCCTCCTTATTAGTAGGGCAGTTCAGTGCCCGGAACTCAGCTAAAATCTCAACATTCAAAGACCCTCGAAGATACCACTGTGTCTTCGAAATTCCCTGCATAAAGAGCTAGGAGGCCCTTGTGGTCAGTGAGCAAAAAAGCTCCCAGTGGCTCTGCGGGCCAGCTCTATGCCCCAGGAACCACATCATTCCCTATTCCTACCCATGATGCTTGAATCTAATAAACTATTGTTAAGTATTGATATCAGCAATGACTATAGGCTTGATCAATGACACCAACATCAATAATCCCTTTGTGATGGATCTGAACTCCTAGAATAGGATGAGGTTAATATCCTAGAGCATCAGCTGATCCAACAATACCAGAGGGACCTGTGAATTCTGTCACTTCTAAAAACAGACCTCATCTTAAAGGTGTGTTTCCCTCCACAGCAGGACTTGACTATTACCTAGCAAGCAATTCCAAAGTCACTCTCATTCTTCATACTCAAGTCAATGTTTTCAGAGTTACTCTGGCCTGCTTCACTGTCCTCCACCTCTTGCTCATTTTAGAAGCACTGTTTGATCCATGCCTTCGACACCCAACACACCAGCTGCTTATGTACAGGGAGAAGTTAGAACAAGCCTGCCTCATAGTCATGCACTGCCCCTTAATTCTACTTGTGGAAAACACAAACACATGGCTTTGGAACAAGACAGGTAACCAAGATCCTGTCAACATAGCTGGCTCAGGTAAATTCTCAAAGTAGCCAACACAGAGCATCTCTTAAATGTCTGGGTACCCTTTTGAGGGTCTCCATGTCGATATTATTTGCTGCTGTAGTTTTATAGATTTTGTTCTCAGTGAATTTTTTTTTTCCTAAATTAAATGTCCAGTTACACATGCCAATGATGTCATCACTCACTAGCTTGTAAGATTTGGACTTTGTAAAGTTAGTTTAGAGATGACAAAACAAAAGAAAAAATGGAGTGAAGAAACACCCACTAGGGAAGCAGAAGAACAGACATAAACTCAGCAGATCCTAGCCCTTCTGGAATTTGTAAGCTTAACAATGAGCCTCCGGCGCACGAGGAGTGAAGAAGACAAGAGAACCGCTTCTGCTTTGTGATAATGCCACCCAGTGGTTTTTTTGGAATTTCATATCGACCAATGGCAGGGCTCAAAGGTTCCCCAGGTGACTCCTTCATCCAGAGATGTGCTAGGAGAGCTTCCGGGACATGGAGTACAGCTACATAAATACACAGCAGTCATTCAGGACAGACTCAGGCAGTTTCTGGATGCATCAATATCCAGACACCCTCTTATGCTCATGCTTGCTCTTCCACGAAGAGTCACCAGATTGTACTTCGCCCCAAGCAACAGAAATATAGCTGTGGACCCAGGGAATCCGTGAGCATCTCAGTACACATGATTTTCACTGGAGCCGGTCGTGCAGGCAACCCCTGCCTAGCACATCCCAAAATTCTAGCCTCCTGGAAGGAAAGCAGATGTCGAATACAATGGCATTATTTGTATGAGCTGTTTAAGGGGAACTTGGCTGCTCAGCGCTCAGCACAGAGCTCCTGTTCCGAGCATACCAGATGATTTATAGCCATGTTGCCAGCATGCAGCCACCCCTGTGAGCTGGCATGTCTAAGCAGCATGGTCCCGGCTGGCTATGTTAACTCTGCTCTGAATCAGGAGCGGACCAGAGACATGGCTACATTCACGGCTGCATAAATGACCCCAATATACACACATAAACATATGGCCAGGGAACAGTGCCTCCAGAGTCAGTATGAAGTAGGCGGTATCGTGAAACCCATTTGTTATTGCTGTTGTTCTTCAAGATAAACCAGAATGCGTTTTTTAATAAAACACTCCTGAGAACAAGATAGCAGCAGTAAGTAATAACACAAGAAAATACTTGCATTCGCCAAAAGATAGAATCAGAATATAATCTACTTTGGTCAGCAATAGCTAATCACAGGAAATTTTTTTTTTCTCGTCAGGTATTAATTTAAGCTTGTGTGTTTCCTTTGTTTGCCTTTCAAGATCCTAAACTTGGCTCACTCCTTAAGAGATAATCAAAGGGAGATATCAGGGTCCCAAGGAGGCATACTTAACCTCTCAGGGACACTTGAGACTTAAGCTGGCCTAGGAAAAAGTCAATGAGGATGAAGAGATCTAGCCAACTGTGGGGGCCAAGGGTTAAGTCATTCCACCCATGTGCCTTCCACTACTTACAGAACAGCTTTGAAATGGAACCCTTATCTGGATTTGGGAACTTGTCAAGGAAAAGCTGATCTCAGTCAAGCAAGAGAAGCACAGAAGCACAGCTCTGAGTTCTTAGGGCAATCTGTGACAGAGAGATAAATGCTGGTACAATTGAAAAGGAGAGGGGGGGAAAAAGGCAGCCGGAGCAATGCCGGAGCAATGTGTCAGATCATTGATGAAGCAAAATCGGTGTGACTCCAAGTGAGCGAGGAAGGAGTAAGCTCTCTGCAAAGAGCCAGCCACAATTACCATGAGACTGGTGGCCAGGTGACACCTCAGCCCGCAGCAGAGGGATAAGTCAACAGGAGCATCACACAGGTCATGGCTGAACACAGGCTGCAGACCAGCTGCAGAGGGAGTCAGAAAAAACGATAAGGGCTTTGAAGGAGAAGTTGCTTTCACAGTCAAGTCCTTGAAAGGGAAACTCGGGAGATAGGCTCTTCAAGTGCAGTCCTCGGGATAAGAATTTGTTGATTATAAACCTAGCGGAAATTGTGAACGCCTCATCCCTTGACATGCCTCTCAGCCGCTGGCAGGAATAAAGACACTTCCCTCCACCCACTCAGAGGGCAAAGATGAGCACCCAACTCCGGTCCTCGGCAGCACAGGGAGCTGCTGTTGAAATGAACCTAAAGAGGGAAGGTGAAGAGGAAGCGCTCATCTTGGCTGTAAGACTGCCCAGGAATAAATTAAACAAATTAGCTCCCTGCCTTGAAGTACAGGTGTCCTTCATTAACATTCAAGGCCTGGCATACAAAGTGAACACACACTTGACTGGCAACCCAGCCAACCAGATCCCAGGTACACGTAAGTGTCCTTGGATTAAAAACATCCCAGAATATCTCACACCGGAAGTGGAGCATTTCCCTCCAGTATATTTGCTGTTCCAAATGAAGCAAACAGGCTTCACTGTGGTGGTGGACCGGCACTGTGCCGCGATCCCTCTCCCAGAGAACCAGGGGGAAGCTCTTTATGCGCACAACACTGAAGTGGGTCCAGATGCCAGTGGGAGACAGGGCGAGCCGGCGGAGGCCATGCGGGACTCGAAGGATGAAGCTGAGTTCTCACGCGTGAGCAGCCCAGCGGCCAGTAGCACCAGGCCACGTGAAGGGAAAGACATAGCCAATTGTCTGAACTATACTTCTAACTACACTTTCAAAGTGAATTGTATCCTTAAAATTCTTCCAAGAGAACACATTTGTGTCAATAGCTGCCCCTGAGGAAATGAATTGACTAAGCAGTTGTTAAGTTAAAAGCCTCCCTGTAGTCAATAATTACAATGACTTATGGCAATCATATCAGAACACCCTGCCCTGCAGAACTTGTTTTATCTTTAGTTGGATACTCATTTGCTTACCCTTCTCAATTATATATATATATATATATATATATATATATATATATATATATATACAAATATTATAAGCATATCTTCATATTCTTATTTGTAGTTATTTGACCAGCACTCCCTTTCACTCCCTGAGCAAAGATAAACTCAAGGAAATATGTCTTTACCAAGTATTTCATGTGGAATGATCCTGAAATAACATCATTGGCTGACATTTAATTAATAGCCCTGCAACCAAATCAAACTTTACTGGGCACCTACTACGCGCACAGCACTTCGTAGGCACTGAGGGGTGAGATGCAGGGCTGCCCTCAGGGAGCTGACACTCAGACAATGAGGACACATGGAAAGGCCTGTCTCCAGCAGAGTGGCAGCTGAAGAAAAAGCCCAGGAGACTCTGCTCTCAGGAACAAAAAAAAAAAAACTAAAATGGTAAAATGGGCTTATTAATTATTCATAGAACTTAATAAGCACTTCCAGAGCATTAGGAATTCTTGAAGAGCACTTGGCCTCTTTGGTCTGTTAAGCATTTCCTTTGTAATAGTCCTGCTAATAACTTGTACTTTCTCTGAAGGAAGGCCTTGTTGAGTCTGGGTGAACTTCCTCCCAGACCTGATGAGAATTACCAATTCCAAGCTGGTGAGCCAGAGTTGATCCAATCCACTCGCTTGTTCCTCACAGCTCTGTGGCTAGCAGCCAGGTCAGGAGCCCCCAAAACTGATACCAGGTGCTGGGGTTCAGTGAGCTCCTCTGCCCCATGATGACAGACAATAGGAGAGCCATTGCTTCCCCGGACACACCAAGGTGGCAGTCTCTGGGGCCATGGGTGGACCCATCACCTTTGCACAGTTCTCCTGCTTTCTCTACAGGGCAAAGAGTGCCTTGCCAGTAATAAATTCTCAAATCTAATTCCATCCTCTGGCATCTGTGGCTGAGTGCATCCTCTTTTTCCATGGGTACCTCCACAAATCACTCAGAAACACCTCGTGCTGAGTAAGAGAAAGTGATAAAGCAGCTGAACGGGCCTCACACTGCAGCCTTGAGGCAGTCCCTGGGATATACTGACACACGCCAGCACCATCTGCCAGCCCCCACACGTTAGACTACATCCACGGTAAAGAAGGGGGCATTTAGCTTCCCTGAAGTCCCAAATCCATCTATTCTGAAAAATCAAGAAGTATCTTTGCCAAGCCCCTTTGAAAAGAATCCCCACAGGTGTACTGGAAAAGCTAAAGACCCCTCCCGCCCAGCACCCCACCCGGAAGAGCATACTTGAGGGTCCTTGCCTCTATATAAAGCTGAGCCTGATGCCAGAAGTCCAAGAGCAGAGGCAGCTAGCTCAGTGGAAACACTCCTCAACACTGAGCTGTGTGCTGGGCCTCACAGGAGGTCCCCAGTTCCAGAAGATGTTTTTTACGTGGCAGGGAAATTGGAGGTAGGAAGAGGAGACCACAAGCAAGACCAAGACAGAGGTCTAGAAAACCCCGTGTTCATTGGTAGGAGGGAAAAAAAAAAAAAGAAAGGAACTTCCTTAAGGGTAATGAAGGCCTGATGGCACCAGGCTATAATCCCAGCTACTCTGGAGGCAGAGACAGGAGAATGACAAGTTCAAAGCCCAGTGGGGCTCTAAAGCAGAAGGCCAGCATGAGCAACTTGGGAAGACCCTGTCTAAAAAACGGAATGGGGGGAGATTTAAGGTTATAATGCCTTGGGAGAGAGCTTGCCTAGCATGTGTGAAGCCATGGGTTCCCTCCCCAGCACTGTAGCACACACACACACACACACACACACACACACACACACACACACGAATTTTCTCTGTTCTTTTGTTTTCTATTCCTTGCCTTCTTGTCAATCTCAGAGTGGTTTCCATCCTGCGTGTGAAGGCTCTGGTGCTGTGACTCACAGCCCAAGCAAGAGTGCTGATTCCAGACAAGCTTCCAGCAGCCCCTGAGCTGCGAAGGTCAAAGAGTTGGTGCCACACACCAAAGCTGTCTGGTTTTCTCTTGTCCAGAAATAGAGACACTGCAGAAAAGGTTTTGATCTTTATAAAGGAATTTACCAACACAGCTCTGCTGTCCAGGAGCTCAAGGCAAAGCCAGCAAAGCCAAGCCAGAAAATCCAAGCCAACATCTTAAGACATTCATGGACGGTCTAGCCACTACCAACCAGCAAATACCAGCTCTCAAAGCATGTCTTCAAAAGCACCTGCACTAGTTTCCCAAAGCCCAGAAACCTGCCAGAGGTCATTTTTAAACCAGAATACTCTGTGTGTGTGTGTGTGTGTGTGTGTGTGTGTGTGTGTGTGTGTGTGTGTGTCTGAGAGAGAGAGAGAGAGAGAGAGAGAGAGAGAGACATAGACCCATGTGTATGTACATGTGTGAGCCAGAAGAGAACACCCAATGTCCTGATCTACCTTACTTTTGAGAGACAGGCCTTTCATCAACTTTGATCTAGGCTAGCAGCCCAAAAGCCCCTGCAATATTCCTGTCTCCCCAGTACAGAGTGCAGGGGAGGGTGTGAGGGCAGGGTGTTAGAGGCACTGCAGACACATTCCCAGGGAGCTAGCTGTATGCAGGAGATGTCATCAGAGGTCTCTGACCAAGATGACAATAGCCACAACATGTCTGAACTCCATGCACTAAGTCCTTTGGATAGCATTAGCTAGGAGCCAGAATCCAAACTCAGGTCTTCACTCTTGCAAAGCACGTGCTCTTACCCACTGGGATCTCTCTCCAGCCCCTCCATCTTTTACTTTGTTCTTGATTCAGGGTCTCATAGATCCTAAGTGGCCTTGAACTCACTGTATAGGCAAAGATGACCTTGAACTTGTGATCTTTCTGCCTCTGCCTCCCAGATGTTGGTAAGGATGCACCACCACACCAGTTTATGAGGTTTAGGGGATCAAACACAGAGCTTTGTGCATACCAGGCAACTCTGCCCGGTGAGCTGCCGACCTAACATTAAATTATTATTATTTTTGATTCATTTCAGCACAGAGACAACTTGAAAGAGAAGTACAAATACTTCCCATATACTTCTTGCCCCCATCCAGGCACATGGCCCGTCACTCTGGCTCTTTGTTACAGGTGCTGAACCCATACATGGCTGCAACCCAATGGCCATTGATTGGGTTGGAGTTCACCTTCAGCGCTGTCTATTCTCTGGGGTGAAACAAGTGGATAATGGAATCTGCAATGTCTGCCACCCTCTTCTGACCCCTGGGAACTCTTCTCTTTGCACCGCCTTCACATAGCCAACAGAATTTTGTTATCCACAAACTCTGAGGGCTGCTTTCATGTCCTGTCCTTACAAAGACTTCCTAATGTTTCTTTTGAACTGAATTCCTTCGATTGGGAACAAAGATAAAAATCATAGAATATCTTACTCTGGGCCTAAACTATATAATCTAATTTTAAGAAAATCTCTGAACTTCTGAGAGTCACATATTCTTCCACACACTGCTTAGACAAAAAAGAACTTAATAGGACAAACGCAAGCTCTCAACACTGGACAGCTGTCAGCCGTTAAGTGTCTTGGACCTTGCTCGGCTGCTTTTCTATTTGCAGGAAGATCCCTAGTCTCTTGGTGGAACACACTATAATGCATGCAGCTGATGCCAGGGTGGTGGGCTTTAGAGCTGGGCACAGCCTGTTATGATAGGTGCACTGATATTCCTTGAATGCACGGTGTGCAAAGCTCTGTTGCACATCTCCCTGTAGTTCCCACTCCTGCCTTCACAGTGGTGCACCCTTCCATGTTTTTTGGCTCTTTTCTTTCACCTTCTGGGCCTAGCTAGCACATATGTTTCCAAGCCAACTAAAGGCCATGTTTGAAACCCAGCGAGAGCCTTCTCTGCGTGACACTGAAGCAGCTTGATCATTTCCACATGAAATTACTTGCTTCTTGGCAGGGCTAAATGGTGAACTCAATTAGTAAATCCTGAAATTTAATTTCCACTTACGGCATCCATTGTCAAGCACTGACTTCCTGACCACAGGGAGGTTCTTCTCTGTACTTAACCCACTGTGTTAGGTATGTCTCCCGCTGTATTCTTCTGCTTCCGTACACATAACATGCTAGATAAAACACTCCCATCACACAATCCAATACCAATGTGGGGTCCTGGTTCATTCTGTATGGGGAAGCCAGATCCCATGGAGGGAGCAAGCTGTATGCAGGAGATGTCATCAGAGGTCTCTGACAAAGATGACAATAGCCACAACATGTCTGAGCTCCATGCACTAAGTCCTTTGGATAGCATTAACCTCATAGCAAGCCATACCCATCTCTCACACCATGTCAGCAGAGAGCACACGAGCAGGCATTGTGAGGCCTCTTATAACTTAGGGATTATCAACCTGACTATTCTAGAATTTCTAGTGGCCATGACTACGTAGGTAAAGAACTGCAGCCCAGCCCATCAGCTGTAGTTGGCAAAACCAAGGGGTTGTGGGCTGGTTTGCTGCTGTTACAGACCGCTGGAGAGCAGCGGCACGCTGGAGAGCAGCGGCACGCTGGAGAGCAGCGGCACGCTGGAGAGCAGCACGTAGAACGGCCAGTGTGCTGCTGCCTCTTTTTTTTTTTCCTGCTTTTTTTTCCCCTAGAAAGCAATTATATCCAGCAAGTCAACTGTAAACTTTGAATGTAAATAAGCAGAGCACTATAGGCGAGAACTGTAAGGATTTATTAGAACGTTAGAAAAATAAAAATGTGGATATAGGAACTCCATGCCCATATCTTACAATTTCTTAAATTTAGAAAAAATTACTATAACTGATTCTCAAATGACAGCTGATATCTCTAAGACACCCATTATTATGAGAAAAAGAAACATTGTAAGAACTCTGGCATTGCCAGTTCAAATTTTACCCATATTTGTGCCTCCTTAGAAGCACCTCAGGATGCCCTCAATATTTTGGGGAAAAACAATTTACTCTTGAAATATACGTATAGCTTGGTCTTTCACTAATTTCACTTTGTTGCATGCCTGATAGGGTTAGCTTTACTTAAAGTGTCTGTTCTTACTGCCTAGGTCATTTTTATTCAAATGCTCTAAACATACTAAGCAATCTTGACTCTAACAGTAATAATGTCTTTGTCTCTGGTTCTGTTAATTCTAATGATTGGTCCTAGGCTGTTCCTCCCCTTCCTTTAGGAATGGTACCTTCCAGCCTCTCCATGTGCATGAAAAGTGACAAGCATGGGTCCCCATATTTCTACTTACTGGGCCACCCTAAAGACACGGTTTGTAAACTCTGCATGGATATTATCTTTCTCTAATGATGCTTGGTTTGCATATGTCTTTAACTGATATATAATGCATTCTTTCATAGTAGCTTGTCTAATTGCTGCTAGAACCCTAGAGAACATTTGTATTTGAGACCTTGGAAGTAATAAGCTGCAGCTAAGGGTTCCTGAGAATCTGAGAGGCCTTACACTTTAAAGGGACCAGTCTAGGATGCCCCTCATGGGAGGAAATGCCCGGGGGAGATCAACAGAGTCTGCACTCGCTGAGTTCTGCCACACACATACACTTGGGCCTCCTGGATGTCTCTTTAGTTTTTTTCATAAGCCAAATACACCAATGTAGCCCTTTATGAGCTAGAAGGAGCCTCTGTTAGCAGACCCTCTGACCTAAGAACTCTGCACTCTACCTAGCATCATCAGTATTTCCCAGCCTGCTCTATGGCAGTCAGGACTATCCAGATCTTCTGATCTTCCTTCCTCCATACTCTGTGGTGTGCCATGTTAAACGGGAAATATTTTTTTTTAAAGTGCTTGTGATCATTTATGAACCAGTCATGAGTTTGCATCCAGACAGTATTTCACTATTTCTAAATGAATATTTCCAGGTAGTGACTTCGTATCAGTTTAACATTTGGTGAAAATTCTTACAGAGAGCAAAAGTATGTCCCACAGACATAACCAGGATGTAGATGGCAGCCTTGTAACTATGGGTCAGGCAGCAATCAGTTGCCTGGAGCAGTTCATGTTCCCACTGGCAAGTCTTGCAAGGCTTTGGTTGGAGCCTCACTTTAATTGGGCTGGGGCTTTAAAATGTCATTTTGACTTGTTAGCAGCAACTAAAGCTCACTCTCAGTCCCCAGAGGTGGCCATGTAAGAGTGACCCACAGTGACGTACGTCGCAGCTCTGGTTTGGCTCTGCCCGTTTATACTGCTGCGGGCATGGCTAAGCATCTTGCTGCCAAATTCTTTAAAGCTAGTTCTCTGACTTCTTTATGAAACATACTTTGCAGTCCTCAACGTTCTTGCTAATTATTATCCAGAAATGATTTAGATTTAACATGGAAGATGATATTATTCGCTAACGTGTATAATTTAATTAGCCTACCAGCAATTTACACTGATATAAATACTTATACACATGTACCCTATCACAGTCATTCCTGGAAGATGTCTATCAAAAAGAAATTTTAAATGTATCATCTCTGTGAAGTGCCTGTCTCATGGATCACTTATTAATCAGGAAATCCAAGGTAGAGCACAAAGCAGGAAGTTGCCGTATAATAGGGCCATGAAATTATCACTGGAGATACATACTCCAGTGACCAGAGAATGGATTCCTGTTATAATAAAAGAAAGCCTTCCTGTATGGTTTACTCAATATAACCCACGGGAATAAGGAGGCCTGCACCACCCCACTTGAGTCGAGAAGAGAAAGAGGGCTAGGGATACGCAGTGACTGAATCCAAGCCCTATTTGGGCAGGAGGAACTCCATGGATGTGTTAAGTACTTCATATGCCCCAGACACTTGGATCCTTACTAGGAATACAGAGACGACTAAGAGAGAGCGCAGTCACCATCACAACCTGGCATGGGAGAAAGAGGGGAGACAGGGAGTGTAGTCACTGTGTTCTGTGAAGTCTACTTGGAAGAGTTCCAGAACATTCTACCTGAGATGTGACATCTTACTTGGACCTTCAGTGATAGATGCAGTTCCGCTTGAGTGGATGAGATGTCAGCCTGTATCAAAGTAGAGGAAGAAGCTAATACAGAGTCAGGAAAATGTATTCATGGGCCACACAGGCTAAACGGTAAAAGGCCTCCAGGGCAGGGAGGGGTGAGGAGGGGGACCTGGAGGTGTGGGAGGAGCACATTGAGCCTGCATTTGGTGGATGGTTTCATGCTTCAGTGATGAGTAACAGACATGGAGGAAGGAGTCAGAAGCAGGGCAGACCCATTAGGGTTTGCTTGGGACTTGAGTTTCAGGAGTCGGAGAGACACATGAGGTGATCCTGAAACAGGGTGGTGAGTACAGCCCTCAGGAAGTGGAACCTGAAGGTGTGGGGGTATCAGGAGGACAGGAGTGCCCAGGAGTAGGGATGGGCTCTCCAAGAGGTGCATTACAGACATAGAGTCTGTCTGGCAGTCATGGCAAAGAGAAGTTGGTAATGACAAAGAGATGGAAGTAGTACTGAACCAGGCCTGTTCCGTCCAGCACACGGTATGCACATTGCACAGAGAAGCAGCTCAAAACAAAGTCTATTTCCCAGCTGGCCAAGTATGAAGGGAGGCAGCCAAGGAGAGGGTTTGGGGGCATTTATAGCATAAAAGCAAGGTGACTTAAGGCATAGGTGATTGGAGGTGATACAGTCACATCCATGATTAATCTCCATGACTCTTCATATGAAGCCCAGGTAGAAAATGTTAGCACCGTCGAAATATAAGGGTTTCCAGAGTTCTAATGCCAAGTGCTCACCCACAATACATCGTACTAGACCCAAGTGGATTTGACCAAACTGCCCCCAAGTGCTAAAAACATATAGATGATCATTGTTCTCCAAATCCAAGCTAGGCTGAGGCAGGATCAACATGAGTTCAAGGCTACAGACGGAGTAAGTTCAAGTCCAGCCTAGGGAATGTGAAAACATCCTAACTAAAAAAAGTAAAAATGGGCTAAGAATATAGCTTAGCGGAAAGCATGTGCCTGGTATTTGTGAGGGTCTACTTTAAATCCCCACTGATGAAAAAAAAAAGTAAAAAAGAAAAAGAAAAAAAGAAAATGAGGAGGAGTTATGTACAGACAAGCTAGTGGGGACTCGGTGGTGTGAGCTCCAAAACGTGAAGGCTTTAAAGTCAGCTAAAGGCAAGAAATAGGGCAAGTGAAGGGGGAGGGTTTGGGTGTCCCTTGGTTTCAGCAGCCTAAGAATCGGGAAAGTGATATTGAAGACAAGGGAGGTTCTTAGGAGCTGCTGAGAGAAGTGCCTACAGGATTCCAGGTGAAAAACTAGTTGTTCTCAGAGTGCAGAAAAATAAGAGACTTAAGGAGTTCTCAGCCACAAATGGGACATCTACATCGCATCCCTCCTCAACACACAGGGATCATCGCTGACCAGAGAGGGCAGGGGACAGAGACTCCAGAAGGAGGAGTGGAGGGTAACAGGATCTCTGTGCTCATAAACTCACCTAGCTGTGGTTGCCTGCACAATAGCAAGCCAGCGAGCATCCCAGCATGCAGTGGGAAGGGACTCTTGAGCCCTTCCTTACCCCTGACTGGAGGGCAATGGGAAGCTGGCAGTTTCTGGGGAGCTGGGAGACAGTTTTTTTCTTTAAGGGTGTGGTTCCTGGCCAGTTTACCACAGTCTCAGAGACAGCCCCACATCTATAGCATCAGCACAATTTGGAGTTGATAGACTATTAAATGTCTTAAAGGAGAGAGGAGATGCAGCTTGGGGTCTAGAGAGGTAGGGACAGATACGGGAGAAGGTAGGGACAGATATGGGAGAAGATAGGGACAGATATGGGAGAAGGTAGGGACAGAGATGGGAGAAGGTAGGGACAGATACAGGAGAAGGTAGGGACAGTTACGGGAGAAGGTAGGGACAGATACGGGGGAAGGTAAGAACAGATATGGGGGAAGGTAGGGACAGATACGGGAGAAGGTAGAGACAGATACAGGAGAAGGTAGAGACAGATACGGGAGAAGGTAGAGACAGATACGGGAGAAGGTAGGGACAGATATGGGAGAAGGTAGGGACAGCTACGGGGGAAGGTAGGGACAGATATGGGGGAAGGTAGGGACAGCTACGGGGGAAGGTAGGGACAGCTACAGGAGAAGGTAGGGGGAAGAACTGAGAAGAGTATAATAGGACTACATTGTATTAAATGCCCAAAGAATTCATAAAAGATTAGGTAGAAACCTTTACTGACAAAGTGTTACCATTAAATCTGTTTTCTTAAAAACACAGCAGTACAGTGCCGTCAATGAATTGAAATATTCTTTTTTTTTTTTTTTAAGTGGCTGTTCCACCAGGGCTAGGCTGGGGAGAGAACTGGAAGATGAGCAGTGGCTCCCTGAGAATTACAACCATGCATGCTACCTGGGTTAGATCAAAGCCAGGCACGCAGCTCAAAATAAATGCTATGGTGGACACTGTGGCAAACGCCTGTCCTCACACCACAGACCTCACCGTAGGCCATTCGCATAGGCTGCCTCCCATCCTGAACTATCCCGGGACCTGCCCAGGTGACCTGCACCTTAGGTAGCCAGGCTCCTGCTGCTCCAGTCATGAAAAGCAGTTCCTGGTTTTCTGCCTAGTCTGTCAGAGTGCAGGGGTGAGGAGAACATCTCTTTTCTCTCATAAAGAAACTCTCTCTCTCTGAGGAAATCTATAGGAAGAACACTTAATCACACCCCCATTGGAACTGCACACTGGGATACTTCTCTGGTTAATGTTCTGAAAAGGAAAGTGTTCTCTCTACTCTTTCTTTCCTTGTGGTAAGCTGCATTTTAAAATCTAAATTCCACCAAGACCATTTTAAAGGGGAGGGAGTCTTCTCAAAGACCACCTATCTTGCCATGGCAACTGCTTCTATTCCTCAGCCCCGGGCCTCTCTGTAAGAGTCAACATTACAGATCAGTGGGTTAGAACCTCTGGTTGTTCCTCCAGGGACCCCAGCTGTCTTTCCATTCAACATTTATACATTCACTCATGCACACATACATATGCATATGTGCACACACACAGACACATACATGTGCACACATGCACATGCGTATACCCACTGATGCTGGGTTGTTTAGTTTATTGGTTTTGGGAAGGTGTTTTGTTTTGTTTTGTTTTTTTGTCTTTTTCTTTATACCAAAGCCTTACTGCCTGCCTTGCTAGTGCCTGCTGGGTAGTTTCTTGTATTCAAATTTTTATTCACGACCTTGCCTCCTAAAGAACCATACTTGAATCATTCCTTGGATGTTACTTGTGGGACCATCAACCTCCTAGCTGCCCAGTACTACCTTACCCGACTTCTCTACTCAGATGTGGATGTGCGCATGCGCACATGTGTACAGAGTCCGTGCGCATGCGCACATGTGTACAGCAAGTTCCCAGAGCTGAGCTCCGCTTGTGTCACTCCTCACTTTCACACCAACCCTCTCCTCCACTCCAACCACCTCGGCCTTATCTCTTGTCCTGTACGACATCTATTCACATAGCTCTGTCTCAGCTGCACAAACCACCACCGAGTCCGCATCCCAACCTCATGGTTGGCAATAAGCTGATCCCTCAGCTTTAAAAACCCTTTCCCTGAAGGGTCTCCTCCCCAATTCATCAAGGCCCATGTTAAAGGCCCATGTTAAAGGATTCCTTCAGGAATCCTTTCTCCAAGTCTACCAAGGGGGAGCCATCTCCGTTTCTGAAGCTCCACTTTGCCTCCCCCTTTTCTCTCTCCCTGCTTCTGGGCGTAGTCATCATTCATCCACTTCAGGGGATTCAGAGTCCAGGAGAAGAAGGACCTCGTGTTGCTGCTGTTGCTTCTAGCCTGGGTTCTTAGTGCAGGGCTCTGAAGATTGAGAGGAACAATAAAGAGCCAACTAAAAATAGGGGAATATAAATGAGAATCGTGGGAGTCTGAGACAGGGAGCCAAGAAGTGAATGCGGATCCCAAAACATGTTGCTCCTTCAGAAAAGCACAGGAGATGAGAGAACTTGGAATTCTTGAAAGGGGCCATTGCTAGAAACATTAAACATCCTGTTGCTGTGGTTAAAGAAGAGACTTATGGGTACTGGCAGATATTTCCGGAAATAGTTTTAATCCTCGATACTTGTTAGAATCGCTTGGGCCTTCTATATTGAAACATAGCCGTGGAGGCCCCTCCCTAGGCCGTGTAAGACAGAATTGGGGGTGGGCATGCACGCAGACTATGTGCCTGTTGTCTTAGGTATTTGGGGG
>LR750705.1:185837-238102 GCA_902729485.2 Mus minutoides | reverse complement strand
GGCGCCATCTGTGAGTTCAGCTCTGCTCGTGGACGTCCTGTACCAGACACTCGATATCAGCACAGCAGCCCTGGCACTGAGGTCAAGATGAAACCTGTGGCTAGCTGCCTTGCCTGCTCCCTACTGAGTATTTCCCTACCATACCATCAACATTTCCCTAACTCTGTTCTATTCTCCCAGTCCATGGCATTAAATTTCTCCATAGTTGGCCTGGGAGTGGGAGTGAAGTTCAAAGCCTGAACTTAATTCTCTCTCCCTGTCCAGTGCAAGAAGCACCCTCGCCCTCACCCTTAGCCTGTGTGTTTGTGCACATGTGCTGCTTCTGGTGATGTAGCCAATACTTTCCTTCCTGCCTTCCTCAATGTATCTTTTCCTTTTGTTACTCTAGAAGCAGACACAGTAGTCTCTCACCTGACCTTCTTGGCTCTTGTGGAATAGTTTGGTGCATAAATAACTGTTCTGGTTGGCATATCTGTAGAGACATCTATAGACTGTCTTAGCCTGCAGACAAAAGGCCCTGTCTCCTGCACTGAGTTGAAACATTTGTCTCCCATTGAAGAGAACATAGTATCTTTGAAAACAGTGAAATGGAGTTTTTTGTGATTTATTATTTTTTTAAAAAATTCACCTGAGAAGAGAGAGCAAATAGCAGGAACTCAAGGTCTACTCTCACTTTCAAACTGATTCCTCTTGTCTTTCGCATAGAATGCCTGAGGGGAGAATCTGTTTCTGCATCCAAAAGCCTGAGGCAACTCAAGTTCTAAATAGATGGTCCTTATTATGCTTTGGTTGTTAAAGGATACAAAGAAGAAACAGAGTCCATCAACAAGCCTAAGAAAAGATAGCCCACATCAGTAATCATAAGAGTGACCACCAAAACTACGAAGAGATAACACTTCACCATGGGTGACCACAACCACACACACACAGCACACACTAACACAAAAACCCTTACAACGGCTGTAAGCTGGTGTGCCGTGGAAGCAGTATAGCGGGTCCTCAGACCTTTAAAGTGGAATCGCCTTAGGGCCTAACAGTTGTACTTGAGGGGTTGATCAGAAAGACTTCGAACAGAATCCCAAAGGGATAATAGAACAGAATGCTGGCTGCAGCACTATTCAAAACAGTCAAGGCAGGGAAGCAGCCTGAATGGCCACATTAGAGGGATGCATTAAGGAGATCGTGGTGCCTCGAACCCTAGAATAGCTTCAGTCTTGGTTTGCTTTGAATGCGAAATGCATACCCCACCCCCCACCCCACAATAGGCTCTTTGAACCCATGGTTCCAAGCTGGTGGTGCTGTTGGGAAAGGCTGTGGAAGCTTCAGGAGCTAGAACCTTGCTGGAAGAAGGGAGTTGCTAGGAACGGACCTTACATCTCACAGGTTTGTAGGCCTGCCTCACTTCCTGCTTGCCCTGCTCCCACCACCCCGCCTTCCCCACTGTGAAATGTAAGTCAGAGAGAGCCTTTCCTCCCTCGAATGGCTGCTTGTCAGGTGACAGCCGTAAGAGTGACTAATGCAGACAAGAATCCAGGCGTACACGACAAACATGGTTGGAGCTTATCTTGTAAAACGAAACGAGCTCTTTACAAAAAGGAAGAGTGGGATGGATTAGTTTCCAGCCTCTGAGGAGGTGGGACAGGGCTGTGAGGGTGTGGCCAGGAAGAGTGGGATGGATTAATTTCCGGTTGTGAGATGACTAGGCATCTGCTGCATTTAAACTGACCGCATAGAATGCTCACCCTGAGTTAGATGAAAACTTGTGAATCGCTGCCACAGTGTTTTTAAAGATAGACGCACGGGACACCAATGAGAACTAGTGCGGAGTTAGCACAGGGCCGTTGCATCCTCTTGGTTTATTTGGTGAACTGTGCTGGAACTCGGCAGCCCTGAGGCCTGTAGATGAGAGGCAATGAGGTTCTCAGAGGAGCAGTCAGTAGGAGCCTGCCAGACCGTCGCTTGCCACGCTGTGTTGGTTCTTGCCTTTGACCGGTTTTGGAATGAGGGCCTGCCTGTGCTGAATTTGTTAGGTTCCAGTGGCCTGCTTATCTAGGCTCCTTCAGCGCCGACCTGCTCTCAGGAGAGCTTCTTCCAGGCAGTAGCTGTGTTCATCAGAACTTAACACACACGTCAGTTAAGAGAACAAGCGCCACATCTGCTCTGCCTTTGTGGGGAACCTCCATGGTGGGACTGTACAGGGGTCGGCGAGTGGGTACAAGGACGCTATTGTAAAATGCGAGATGGGAATCATAGCGTTCTTAAGGCTTTCTTCAGCTACTGGATCCGTTAGCAAGAACAACTGTGCCCAGAGCCCTACCCACCCAGTTGTGCAGCCTCTATGTCGTGTATATGAATGGATGGCTGGAAAGGACATATCACAGTCAAAGGCCTGCCGCCCCCCCACCCCCGAAGTTACGATCTAGTAAAAGTGCAATACGCTATCATGTGGATGAAGTACCTTATCATTACTGATGTCATAAGAAAATAATACAAACATGGAGCCCCAAATAAGAACAGCAACTGAGTTAGATGCCTGAGGTGGGGGTGCTTTTAAAACAAGAATTCCTACTTGTACCATCTTCAGAGCCCTAATATAAAAACTAAATTATTTAAACTGCAGCATGCTTGCTCAAATGTATATTAAATTTGTTCCTTTGTTTGTTTGTTTGTTTTTGTTTTTTGAGACGGGTTTCTCTGTGTAGCCCTGGCTGTCCTGGAACTCAATCTGTAGACCAGGCTGGCCTCGAACTCAGAAATCCGCCTGCCTCTGCCTCCCAAGTGCTGGGATTAAAGGCGTGCGCCACCACCGCCGGCAATTTGTTCCATTTTTTGTATGTCATCTATAAAGAAGGTGTATTATAAGAACTATCATATCTTAGTGAGAGGCATCTGGAAGCGTCCAGAAAAGAAAGCAAGAGAGTAGATTGAGCATGGCTAGCAGACTGGACCAGGGAAGAAGCTGGAACTGAGTGGGTGGGGTAGGAAGGAGTATGAGGGGGGAAAGAGGCGCATATCAGAAATAGCGGGTTATAAGGAGAGCGTGTGCTGGGGAGAGTGGGAAGCCGGTGAGCTGGGGGACTGTAGGGGAGGAGAGAAGTGAGAAGAGTTAGGGTGTTAGTGTGGACAGGTACCTGTGTAGCAGGTACCTGTGGTGCTGAAGGAGCCTGAAGGGCAGCCTGGGCTTTGATATACTAATAATAGACACCACCAGTAGCCATGTATCCACTTTGCCAGAGTTAAGGGAACCCACTCCTTTTGGTAAAGGGAAACCGGTTTTGCCAGTTCCTGAAATTCTTCTGTTACGTCCGGGTTATGCCCATTTCTGGATATTCGACTGCCTTTTGGAGTTTGGAGAATTGGGTTTCCTAATAGTTTTCACCTCTCAATCTGAGCAATGTGAACTACTTTCAGCTGACATGTTTTTCCTCATTTAGCTTTTTGTAACTTCCATCTTTATTTAAGCCTTTCCTACTCTACACAAACTATAAAATCAGCACATCTACTTGGCAGGCAACAAGAAAAGAACACCAGAGGAGAAGACCCAGGGAAACATGTCTATTCTCTGTCATTTCTGGTCAGTAAATCGCTTCTGGGAAAAGTTAAAAGTACTTTTTTTTTTGGTAACTTTTACTTATCTTAACAACATACTACTTATTGGTTATAAACTATTTCAAAACGAAAAATAATCAAAGAAAGGAAACTAGTTTTCTTTTTAACATACAATTATTTTGGTTTCTTCTCTAATACTATTACTTCTACTATACTATTCTGTGATGTTAAATATACTTCTATAGATAATTTTAATGACTCCTTAGCATTTTATTTTATAAATTTATTAGTTAGCAAGTCTATTAGACTAATTTTTGATAGCTTATTTTTCCACTATAAATAAGTTTTACCAAAAAAACACATTGTGGTCATATCATCCTATATAATATTGATTTCTATTTAAGATAATTAGAAAATGAAAATTTTCAGACAAAAGGATAGGTGTGTTCATGGAAAAGATGGGATAATTCAGAAAGTCACATTCTGGTTGTCATTTAGATGATGGAGAATATTTTTTTCATTAAAGTATCTTTGCCATTAACCAACATTTGTGAACTCCGGAAGACACCATGTGTTCTAATGAACAGTGCTGAGAGCTGAGAGCATGCGTCTGTATGGTGGGCTGCCCCTAACCCAAAATGCCCCTCAACTGTGCCTTACTGTTCTGGGCTCCAGTGTCCCACTGTTAACGCAGAGAAATGGATGTGCCTCAGTGTCTGAACCTCAACAACGCCAAGGGACTTCCTTCAAAATTGGAAACGAGAATAGGGACCAATAGCAGCATCATATCTGTGTATTAGTTAATTTAGTTTCTTCTCATGACTCCTTCCACTTTCTTCAGTTTGTTTTTAGGCTGCACTAATGCTATTTCTCAAAGAACAGAAGTCTGTATAATCTCATAACATACTTCTCTGACAGTTTTAAAACTCACAGCCCCTCCAATAACTCAGAACCTGGGGGTGTCTGTGTATTTTATTTTTTTGAGAGGAAGCACAGTAACAAGGAAACCCAAGCCACTTCTGGCATTACTCTGGCTCAGACACTTCTCTGAGAATAGGGCCCGGAAGGTTCCACTTGCTGATGGCAGCAGAATGGACCTATATATAGCACAGTGACTCATTCACAGAACCAAAGCAAGCTGATAATCAGGAGGGATTCCCTCATCGCCAGGAGGCTGTCTTCAGAGCCATCACTGGGCTAAGCAGACTCCTGTGTCTCTGGCCATTTGGACATGAAAGAGCTTCAGTCCTGGAGAAGCCTGGGGCTGGTGACTTTATAGGAAATGGGTGAAGCACGCTAGTGAGTTATCCCTTCTGTTACCAACCAGACCAGGCAGGCCTCCAGGAACTCTTAATCAGTGAGATACGTCTCAAGCCCGCAGGAGGAAGATGTCTGTGAGGAGGATAACTGAGACATGGAAGACACAAAGAGAATTTCTGACAGCCTCACCTAAACAGCCAAGACTGCAGGGCTCTCCGCTGTCTAATCGTGCGATGGGACTGCTCATCAGGCAGCTGAAGTTTGAAACAGGCACATTTAGAAAGTGCCACGCCTAGTCTTCAGGACCGCCTTGGCCAAAATAAGGGACTCATTCATATTCAACCTGTTGGGGGGGGGGGGCGTTTCCTTCCTCTCTTCCTTCCTTCCTCTTTTTCTTCCTCTTTTAACATTGGTTTCATTTGAAGAATCTTTGATGTGGAAAACAGAGACTACCTAAATAAATCAGAATACTAGTTGAAAACATTGGCCTACAACAAGGCAATTTGGCTAGAACATCATCCTTAAGGCTTAGATAGGTGTAGCTAAGGGTAAAAACCATTCAAGGGCAAAATCAAGTATGAAAATGTGTTGTACAAACAGAGTCATGACACATAAATAAGTAGTTGATACAAGTATGGGTTGGGAAAAATCTGGACATCTTTACCTGGTGATTTCCTCTCTTGTGAAAGATTTATTGATCCTTTTGCATAGGTATCATACAGCTTTCATTATCAGCCCAAAAGTAGAAGACAGTATTTGGAAAGAGAAACAGTGGCATATTTCATAGGACCACCCAATTGTAGTGTGAGCATCTCACTGCCAAGAGCACACGCGTGTGGAAAATTACAGATATCAATCCTGAAACACAGCCGTGTTCAGGGAGATCCTGAGCACTTGGAGGTCTCATTTTCCTCTTCTGAACCAAATAAGAAAACATTGAAATGTCCTTGTAATGCTTGGAAAGAAGCAAAGCATTGGTAGTTTTGCTCCTCCAGGTATATTCTTAGAGGGCGTCATCCGGCCTGGCAAGCTGCACCCTTGGGACTGGTGGGTTTTCTTTATCAAGTTCTAATGGATGCCCCTCCCCCTCCCCAACTCCACCCCCACCCCACCCATATCCACCACTAGGAGTGGAGAAATGGTGTTAAAGCCTGTTAGGTGCTGTCCCACAACCACTGCAACATCATGGAATTGCAATTCTCTCTGCAACCGTCAATCACAGGAAAGAACAGATTACAGGCGCAAGTATGGCAGAGACCTCAGCAGAGATTTGCGGTGGTCGAGCATTTCAGAGAGGGATTCAGGCACGAATAGCCTCCACAGAGTTAGGTAGAGGTGCTAAGTAAAAACCAGAAGCAGAGAGCTTCAGCTCCTCCTGCCCTGAGTCAGAAACGAACTTAATCTGCCCTCTGTCTCCAGTTTGCAATGGCCCCTCCCAGGGAGAAGCCCTGCGTTGGCCAAGCTAGTAATGCAGAAGTGACTGTGTAGAGGCTTCTCCTTTACCTCACGGATCTCTTTTAGTCTGTCAAATACAGGCAGGTCATCACTAGTCTAGAGGCAAAATCTTGAAGCTGTTGATTTTTTTCTTGTTTTTTGTTTTGTTTTGTTTTGTTTTGTTTGTTTCCCCCCTGGTGTTTCCTGTATTTACTAGAAATTGCCCTGGAATAATTTAAGGCCAGGAAGAGATTTACTTTCGGGCTCATCCTCTAATGGATGGAGACCAAGAAGAGCCCCCGCTTTGCACCAGATACTGTAAAGTCTAGTACGCCTGGCCATGAGAGCTCACGTCCTGTATTAGTGAGGGGGAACTAGAAAACACTAACATTGTGTCTTTCCAGGTAGTGAGAAATGCTAGCACACCCCCTATATGGGGGACCGGGCTGGGGGCGGGGTAGAGAAGCCAGCAGAAACAGGATCTTCCCAGTACCTGATAAAGAAAAACCAGAGAACCTATCCTGGACTTCCCCTGTGACTGGCAGAGGAAGACGTGGAGGAGCCTAGATGGCAGAAGTGGGGGACAGATGACAAAGTCATCATCAGAAAATCCAAGCAAGCTCAATAGCCTTCAACAGGCAGACACCAACTGAGAGGCAACCCTGGTCATTTCCAGCCCCAGGCAGTTCCCTGCCTCAGCTTCCCAAGGCTTCAAAGCCAAACACTTATAGCCAGGGAAGGAGATCCCATGGCCCCTCATTTCAGTAGCCCTTCTGGATGAACGTGATTTGTGGGACAATCTAATCATCCTGACTGATTTTGTCGCCTCTTATTCAGACCAGACACACAGAACACAGAAGGTAGCCTGAGGCTATTTGTAAGGAATGGCCATTCTCTGACCAGTTCTGTCAAACTTCTCCATGGTAGTGTGACTTTAGCCTATATATGACACAGATCTACCAGCAGCCACAAATACTTATCTGGCGATACAGGGTCTTCAAACTAAGTCACATTGCTCATTAATATATTTATTGTTATGAACCAACATGCAGTATGTGACTTTTAAATTATTCAGCCCATATATGTTTTCATTAAGGATGAGCATTTTAATATCAAATTTATGATACCATCTAAGACCTAGATATGGCTTAATTCTATTAATAAAAACTAATTTAGAAGTCATTATCCTTTTTAATTACAGATTTTGATTTAGATCGTTCCTGCTCTCCAAATCGGAAAGCTGCTGCCACCATTATTCCGTTGGTCCAAAGCTAACATTGTTCTTTCTTATTAGAACTTTCATAAATTACCTGGTGGGGAAGGTTGATTAAAAATAACCTCCACAGAGCTCCCAGTGTGGCCCCATGATTTGGCCATAGTTAATCCTGTCAGAAATCAGTGCTTATATTTAGCTTCAAATGGAGCTGTTGGCTAATTCTGCCCTCCTGATTACGTTTCTCCTGGATTGTACCTATGGAAGACACCTCAAAGTTGAGAGCGGAGCAACCTCCCCTGTCATGTCCCAGGAGACCTCTGCTCATTCCTTGTTCCTGACACTCACTGGGCACATGACTGTCTCTGGTTCTTTCTGGAGCTGCCCCGCTTTGGCATTATAGTCCTAGCTACTCCATGGCTCCACTATGTGTTCATTTTTCAGTTTCCATAGCTACAAGACTGCCAGGTCTGGGGCACGAGACACCATCTGGTTCTTGACCTTGGCTTGGATAGGAGGATACAACAGTTGAGGTATCACAAGGCAAATGTATTAGAGCTGAGTATATAGCAGGATGGAAGAGGGATGTCAGATCTCCCACCTAGCTTGTTGGTCACGTGGAATAAGGCTTCAAAGTCCCCTAAATACCCTCCAGGGAAGTCAGCTGCAGTTCACCAACAAATGAGCAGAACACTCACTGACCTTGGTAGCTAATAAGCATGTTGCCATGGTCACTAAAGACCTTCAATTACAGAAAAAGCCAGCACGTCTCACAGTGAAGCCAAGGTACGTCCATTCCGTCCATCCGTTATAAACAAACTGCACTTCATCCAGCTCTGGTCCCAGTTACAGACACTGTTGAGCCCAATGGAAAGGAACAAACAAAGGAATACAGCAGCTGGAAGCAAAGAGACTGCAGTCTCCAAGAGAGCCACGGAGGGCCTTCCCTCAGTCTAAGGTGTAAAAAAGAGCAGGAAGCAGGTTTCAGAGCAGCACTGAGATCACTCTCATGGGCTCTCCTCTTTCCAAGAGACCTCAGTGTAGTCTGTGCCGTAAGTGTCAAGGAAATGATAAAGTAGGAAGGCTGGGGATCCTGAGGAGTGCACATACTTTCGGCTTTTGTATCTACCTAATCTTGGCAATTTAGAAAAGAAGGCACTTTGGTTTGTGTCCTTGCTCTTGTTAAGAAAACTGCACCTTGTAAATGAAATTGAAGTTCAGCTGTAATCCTCAGATCTCGGATGGAGGCAGAGGGCCACCCCACATATGTACATAGCCATAAAATTGTTGATTGGAACACAGAAGGCTCAGAATATCATCATTTTTTTGATGCATTAACACAAAAATGTATTTCTAAGAAGCATTCATCTATCTTTATACCATTCCAAGTGCAGGTCTATTAAAGTCAACGTAGTCATTTCTTTAAGTGTCCTCTTTCCCTGGAATGTGAACTCTACAAAGTCAAAACAGACAAGGGTCTGAATGCACATGCTGTTCCCAGGGGCTAGCACATTGTTCTGCCTGGAGAATGAGAATAACTTCCTCACTGTTTGAATAAAAGGTGAAGCAGAAATGGGAGGGAGGCAGGGACAGGGAGCTCTCTTATACACCTCGGACTCTTCAATTTAGTCATCCTTCCAGTATGAAGTGCCTAACTCTTTTCAAATCACGTTTGGACTTAATTCCTTCTTGTATCAAAACATGACACTTAGGTCCTTAGTAATGTCACCTTGACATTGCCATTAATTCGGTCATTATTTTAGTGGGAGTCCTATTTGTCACCTACTTCACACACACATATGGGCGTGCACATACACATGCACACACATATATACATACATACACATACACACAGACTTACACACATACACACTCACATATACACTCACACATACACATACACAGTCTTATACACACATATACACATACACACACATATACACATACACACACATATACACATACACATATACAAAGACTTATACACAAACATACACACTCACATATACATTCACACAGTTGCATACACATGCATACACACTCACATACACACCGACATATACACTCACATACACACAACACATATTTACATACACACACATTCACATACACAGATATACACACACACACAGCACACACAGCAGTGGCATGCTACCTTATCTAGCTCATTGACACCGGTGTTCTTCTAATAGATACTCCAAATCAAAATATTTGTCAAGGGAGATAATTATCTCTCATTCTATCCCCACACCAATCAGTCTTCCATAATGCTATTATAAAAACAAGACAAAAATAAAAACTATATTATAATTCTACATTCAGATTAAACATGATGGGACTGGAGAGATGGCTCAGCAGTTAGGAAGCATATACTGCCCTTACAGAGGACCCACCTTCAATCCCAGTGTCTTTTTCAAACAGCCACAACCACCTGTAACTCCAGTTCCCTGGTCTCCACTGGTACTGACACTCATGTGTGCATACCCACAGAAAATACACATAATTTTTAAAATAATAAATCTTTACTTTACAAAAAAAATATTAAATATGGCTCTTGGCCAAGGAGATGGTTCCTGGGTAAAGGCTGCTAAGCCTGACAGCCCAAGCTCCGCACCCAGGATGACACGGTGGAAAGGGGGAACTGACTCCCACAGCTAAAAGCAACAATATTCCACTCAGGAATGTGATAACACGCCTGTAAAGAGAGAAGGCATTAGAGGTTTGGGTCCTGAAAAGGAAACAATAGAACTGTAAAGCTGGGGGAGGAAAATCACATCATTTTCATGAAAGTTTCCTGTAAAATGATAGACTAGAGATTCCTCATAATTTGAGGTACATTAGACCAAAAATCGTACCTTCTCCCATTTACCTTCAATCAATCTACACTGGCAAGATGAAAGAACTTGAAGAAGGGGCTTGAACTTAAAGGGCTAAGAAAGATTTACACATGAATAACTGGACTGGTGCAGTCACTGAGTGTCTATGATCTCTCTCTGTCTCTCTCTCTCTCTCTCTTTTTTTTAAGATTTATTTATTTGCTATATGTAAGTACACTGTAGCTGTATTCAGACACCCCAGAAGAGGGCGTCAGATCTCATTATGGATGGTTGTGAGCCACCATGTGGTTGCTGGGATTTGAACTCAGGACCTTCAGAAAAGCAATCGGTGCTCTTACCTGTTGAGCCATCTCACCAGCCTGAGTGTGGTCTCTTAATCTGTTTTCAGTTAAGAGTATCAGGGAAACTCTAGGGCTAGTGAGATGGTTTGGGAGTTAAGAGCACCAACTGCTCTTCCGGAGGTCATGAGTTCAAGTCCCAGAAACCACATGGTGGTTCACAACCATCTGTAATGAGAAACAAACAAACAAAAAAAAAACCTTTGGGCTGGAGCGAGAGGGACCAGAGTAAGCGGGGCTGGAGCAAGAGGGGGAAAAGAGTTTAGGGGAAAGAAATAAGCTTAATAAAACTAGTAACTATATCAATGTACATCCTCTTAACTTTTGGGGTCTCAAGCCTACCCCTCCTAATGTATATAACTATTGCCTCTTGGTACATTGTGGCATCTCCTGTGTCCCAGGGAAAGATGGTGCCATGAATAAAAATGGGTTGTTCTTTTCCTCATCCTGAGCCAATGACAGAGAGGAGTGTTGACCGTGAAGATTGGCCACGCAGCCGTTACAAAGCCCTTTGACTTGCCTGACTCACTCAAGCTTAAATGCTAAAAGGGAGAAAGGTAAGGACAGCCAGCCTCTGAGACACCCTGTTATCCAGCTTTGTCAGTGGTTTCAAGTGGATATAAACAGAGATTGTGGTCAGGGATTATGGTCAGAGATTGTAGTCAGGGGTCAGGAGGCCAGCTGTATTTCTAAAACTTGCATCAGATCCTCCTGAAGCCCAATAACGCCAGCACACAGTTCCAGAGAGCTCACCACACCGCAGACATCTCCCAACCCAAATTCCACACTGAACATCAAGGCCGTTGAGCACACTGGGGGATAGTCCAAAGCCTTCTATAGCAATTTCGGTTTTGAAAACACATCCCCAAATAATAGCCTTGAAGGTGAGCCTTTTCTCAGGAAGCCATATAAATAAGAAAAAGTCCTTGCTCTATAATGTATAAAGCCTTTCTCTTAGTGTTTCCTACAAGTCAGTTTTATAAAGAAGGGAGTGGAAGAGGATAACAGTTAACGGTTAAGAAACGAAGGCCTGGAAAGATGGAACAGTTCCCCCAAAGGGCTCACAGGTAGTAAACTATAGGCAATGTACTGAAACCCAGCTTCCCCTCAAAGGATGCTCTCCTTTCCACCTCATTGTGCCCTGCTGGCCTGATTCAAAAGCTTTCCTCTGCCTGCTTCAGGGGACGCTGGTGTCCCAGCATGGCCTCTGCGTTGAGGTGTGACTGGTACCCTGTGTCTCAGATTCTGGCAACTGTGTCAGACAGCGCCATTATGCGTAAGCAGATATTCTTAGTTTTCATAGTTGGCATCTGCACGTAGCTGATCGATGTGGGATACTTCTAGGAGATTTAGTCCGGTCTGAGCACTTTAGAGGGCCTCTAGGGAACTGGTGGTTTTCTGGACAACCACCAGTAACCAATGCTTTTACTTAACTGTGCAGCGAGCCAGGTGCTCCACAGGATGCCTTAACTCCTTCAACTCATTCAGACCTCACAATGACTCAAAGGAGGCAGGGACTATCAGCCTTTCACATTGCTAAGAAAAGACAGGCATAGAAGTTTTTGGTGATCTGCCCTGTTGGGGAAAATGATCCCGGAACAGACCCTGTGTCGTTTGGATTCACAGTTCAGACATTTAAACCCTGCACTACAACCACAGTAGGTCCCATGCTTTCCTAGGCATCCTATGAGATATATAGACATCAAACACACTACAGGCCATCATAGAGAACACTGACTTTCAGGGCAGTAACCAACTTGCCTTGGCCCTGGGCCTTAAAGGTAAGACATGTTTAAAGGGCTGAAAAGATATGTCATTTTAGTTCCTTAAAACTATGCCATCGTCCCTCCTAGGGACAATTCATCAAACTTGGGAGTAGAGCAAAAAGCAGTGTTCTCAACCTCTGGCAACTGGAGCAAAAGTCCTTCTGATGCTTATTCTTTAGGGTCAGGGTCAACCTCCTCCCATAGAGAAAGGAAGAATAAAGGAGCTACATTAGACTGACATCAGAAGAAGTTGAGACGCCTTGTCCCCAAGTTTAATCTTCTTCTGGCCTTTGAAAATGGACTTGAGCTGGGAATGCTGGCGCAAAGCCTGTGACCCAGCACTTTGGGAGCAGAGGCAGGAGGATCAGGTGTTCAGGATCACCTTTGGCCTCATAGCAAGTCCACAGCCAGCCTGGGCTACACAGGGCCATGTTTTAGAAAGGGAAGAAAGAAAAATGCCCCTAGTAAAAAGACACACTAGACCTTCCTTTTCCACTGGCCTCCCAAGTCGCTGGTCTATGGGAATCTTGCAGCTGTGGTTTCCTCTGTGCCTGACCCTTGCTTTGCCCCAGATAGCTCTCCGAGTAGGAGCTATGGGAAGGACAAGAACAGTGACTTTAAAATGATGTATTAGAGGAAGAACCAGCAGGTTGTGGGGTCTATAGGCTCTAATCTCAGCCCACAGCTGCCTCTCAAAGCTCCCCAAGCTGACCACAGGCCTTCTGCTGTGCTACCGCGGCCGCAGAGTCTCCGAGTCAGCGAGCGATCTTGGTGCATTTGTCTTTCCATCAGAGCTCTTTCTGAAGCAGCTTCAGAGGAGAAGTACATAGTCTCTGGGACTGAAACAAAAGCAATCTGAGTTACCTTTCTCACTTCCCCTTCCCACATACCTCAAGCAGTCCTCCAAGCAGCCAATGGACCCATCTGGGACCTATCTGGGACACAGAGAGCTCAGCCTGCTCTCTTATAGAACCGAAGACTACCAGCCCAGAGATGGCACCACCCACAAGGGGGCCTCCCCCTTGATGGAGACCAATGAGCCTTCTGCAAGCCTTGGAAATTACCTCGTACCCCTGCATACACAACTTAGACCTCTAACGCCTCCCAGAGTTGGCCTGTTTTATCAATGCAGGGAATCTTTTACCAGCCTAGGCCCATCAAGAGAGCCCAGTGGGGTGACCTGGCCAATGCAGGCAATGTGAAGGACAGCTATGCGATTAGGTCACCATGGGGGTCACTTGGCTGCTTTCTAGCCCGTTCCTTGTTCCTTCACTTACTCTGTGCTCTGAGCCTAAAGTAGAAAAGGCTGAAGTCCTGCTTGCATCATGACCCAGGATCACTAATTCCCCCCGTTGTGTTCATTTGGGAAATACATACAGAAATATTCCCGACCCACTAGCCCCAGCTATATGTCTCCAGAATGTTCTAGCCAAAGCAGTATCTGCATCGATTATCACGGTTGATTATGACTTCCCTGGTCAAGTGTGTATTAGACCAGCAGTGGGCTGGAAGCTGCCCTCTGAGTCACTCTCAAGTCACCGAACAGGATCAACAGGTCACTTAGAGGCTCATCCCTTGGAACCTAGACTTAGAAGGCAAATTTGAGGCGGAGGTAGAGCAGAGGGGTGGAGCCCTCCACAGAGGCAAGGCGGAAGAATTAGCAGCATGTTAGATATTAATCCACTGGGTCCAGGGCCTCGAGGCTGAGCAGCGATGAGCATAGGCCATTGCCCTTGGAAACCGTTCACATTTGTCAAGAAATCTCTCTAGTTCATTTGTTTCCAGCGCCTTCGAATTCCTCTGGCATAATCACCGTCCCTTTTGTCAACACAAAGTGATTGTCTAAACGATTCAATCAGATCATGCCATGGGCGACCGTTTCCATTTATTATGATTTATTGCCCGTTTAGCACCAAAGTGCCAGGTACATTCAGCAGAAGACACACATTGAGAAAACGGTTCTTCCTTCCCACTCTGGAGGCTCACAAAATAACAGCAACCTGCTCAGGGGAAAGGAAAGATTATCCACGCTGCCGAGGGTCAGTGGCTAAGGACAGCTAGAGAAGGAGCTTTAATTTTCCAGTTGACAAAGAACAGGATTCTCGTATTGCAATTGGTCCTTCCACTGACCTAGAACACAGAATAGTGTGATTACGGAGAGGGGACTTGTGGCTTTCACCAAGTCAGAAAGGCATTTGTCACGGCTGCGTGAAAGCACCGGGAGGCAGAATCAGTGTTAACTTCCTCTGTCTCCTGCACTGACCCTGCACGGTCGCATTCTAGGGTCTGAATAAATGGCTATTTAAGTGACTCAGGCTTGAATAACTCGGCTACTTATGTTTCCCATTAATAATAAAATCTACAATTTAGGGTCTGAAATTGGGGGCAGGGGTTCAGGGTGGCCGTTTTAACTCTTTGGGGAAGAGCCCATGTCAGTGTGTGTGTGTGTGTGTGTGTGTGTGTGTGTGTGTGTGTGTGTGTTGATGTAGGTGTGGGGTAATACTGTATATAGTAGGAAGGAAAGAGAGGGTGTATTCACATGTGGAAGGCAGAGGTTAATATTGGGTGGCTTTCCTCAAACTGCCCCCTCCACTTTTATTTTGTAAAATTTATTGATGTGTTTATGTGTTAGCTTATATATAGCACATTCATGCCAGAGCACGTGGAGACCAGAAGAGGGCATCAGATGCCCCGGGACTGGAGTTACAGGTAGCTGTGAGCCACCTGGTATGGGTACAGGGAAGCCATCTTGGTCCTCTAAGAACTATAAGCATTCCAGACCTGTGGGCCATTTCTCCAGCCCCCTCTCCACCTTTAACCTCTCACTGAGCCCGAGGCTCATCAGCTGAGCTTCAGGGGCCTCCCTGCCTCCAGCCCAGGGTTCATACCATTCTTAAGTCTTCCTGTGGTATTGCCAGAGAAAGGAATGAGAAACTAGGTACTAGCTACAGTGTCTGACCCAGCTGGGAAAATCTCAGAAATATATCCACTGGATTAATAGACTCCAAGTTGCTTGTCACGACAATAGCTAATTTATGACTAATGTATGTTTTAAAATTTCTCTTGTGTGAATATTAGAATCATTTGTATAACTTATAATGCACATAGCTTGGGTACCACTCTCCAGTGATAGTCGGGGTAGAAAGGCATGGTTTCCACCATCCTGACTGACCTACTCTCTGGATGTCTTCTTGGCACTGCCAACTCCAATAACAGTGAGAGAGATGCTGAGCTAAGAAACTCACTAAACACAATAACATGCTCTCCTTGGCGCAGTGAAGTAAGAGCAGATGCTCCCCTTCAGAGAGAGGCTCAACATGTGCTCCAGTGCCCACTGCTTCAACCTGACCTTTCCTTCCTCAGCTTCAATGCAAGTGCCCCCCACTGCTCCCAGGATGATCTGACCACTACCAAGTCTTTCAGAATCTAGCTAACGCCTTAAATTGTAATGGTCTTGTGAACTGCTGGGGAATATGGTCAAACACGATTCTCACTCAGGAGTCCTGTGGCGTAAAGGTAGGGAGGCTGCGGATCATATTTCCTGCAAGTGCCCAAGGGATACTGCCTCTCTTAGTCAGGGTTTCTATTCCTGGACAAAACATCATGACCAAGAAGCAGTTGGGGAGGAAAGGGTTTATTCAGCTTACACTTCCACACTGCTGTTCATCACTGAAGGAAGTCAGGACTGGAACTCAAGCAGGTCAGGAAGCAGGAGCTGATGCAGAAGCCATGGAGGGATATTCTTTACTGGCTTGCTTCCCCTGGCTTGCTCAGCCTGCTCTCTTATAGAACTAAAGACTACCAGCCCAGAGATGGCACCACCCACAAGGGGACCTCCCCACTTGATCACTAATTGAGAAAATGCCTTACAGCTGGATCTCATAGAAGCATTTCCCCAACTGAAGCTCCTTTCTCTGTGATAACCCCAGCCTGTGTCAAGTTGACACACAAAACCAGCCAGTACACTGCCCAAGAGGTGATACTTGGAGAACCGAGAGTTCAGAAACTCATATAAAAATTTTCCCACAAATCGTATGCAGTTTAAAATCTTTATTTTTTTTAAATAATATAGTACCATAATAAACTTTGGCTAAACCTGAGATTTCTAACACCAAATGATGTCTTGAGGCTATGGATACATACACAATCCACAGCTATATGCATCCACGAAATATAAACAAAAACTTCAAACATGCAGATTCTTCTTTCAATTACTAAGACTGGCTATGGCTGCACTTTCAGGAAAGATGGGTAAATAATCTCTGGCTGATTCCTTGTGTGGGGATTTTGTGGCACAGGAGGTTGGACCTAGAGCTTGTGCATGCTGTGCAAGTCCCCTGCCTCAGAGGGATAGCCCCAGCACCCCTTCCACACTGTGTTTTGGAACAGCGTCTCCCTGAGTCACCCAGGCTGGCCTTACACTTGTGAAGCTCCTACCCCCACCCCCACCCCCACCCCCGCTCCTCATTCAGGTAACTAACTCTCTGTGGTAAGATGCATCTTTCTGACAGAGTCTTAGGAAAGGGAGACATGTTTACTTACGAGCTCATCAGTAAATTACAGCAATCGTGACAGAAACAAAGAGGGAAAGAAAACGGGGAACCGCTGCTTTATAAAAGGTAGGAAAACATGCTTCGGCTTCTGAGGAGATGGTGACAGGGAAGACCAAGGGTGACTACTGCCTAAAATGCACTATTCTAGATTTGTCTATACTTACACGGACACACAAACGTGTGCCAATATAAAACTGTTGTTAGGCTGCATCGTAAGAAAGACAAACTCCTCTTCCTAAAGCCAGCCAAACTCGCTGCCTTCTGCATCCACACTCCCCTCTGCCCATCTGGCACAATGAAGGCATAAAGAAAAGAGACGGTCTTGAAATGATCTCCCCAGATAAATGTGGACCTGTTTGTCCTCCAACCGCAGTTATGGTGCTTCTGCCCACTGAAGAACTGAAATCCGGGGAGCCCCTTGGGACCCCTGACTTATTCCCCGTTATGCCTATGAATTTCCAGTGCTTCCTGCCTATACATTGCTTACCTGTACAGCCCAGCAGGGTGTGACGCTGACTCCTGCCTGGTGTCACCTCCTCATAAATAGTCCTATTTGGTCTTCCCTGCCAATGACCTATCACTGTCTTTGATGATCAAGGCTTCAGTCTTCAGTGACTGAGGACCTCACAGTTCTATGGTCTACAAATGAGGGAGCCCCACCCCAGCTTCTTCTCCTGTCACCTCATACCTCATCCTAGAGTGTTAACGAATAGCTTGATTTCACTGTAAAAAAAAAAAAAATAAGAGAGAGGTGGTTTATCTTGTTGCATGCTGTCTGCAAGGAACTACTTAAAAGAGAAGCTAATTAAGATGAGAGATGATTTTTTTTCTGCCAACCTACTCTTCACTTAAGACCTTCTCCTAGGGAAGGCCTCCTGGAGCCCCTAAATGAAGTTAGCACTGCATGAGGTGTTTCTACAGTGCTTTCTCTTTGAACTCCCTTTTTGTGGCACACTACAGTTGGTACCACTTGCCCGCATCTGCCTCTTACAGTAAAGCCCCACAAATGCCAAGAACATCACTGTCTTTGTGCCCAGTTCCTAAGTGCTGACTTCACACACTGCCTGCAGCAGAGTGGATGCTCCATTTTAATTAACTACAAGATCAATCATATTTCTCCACCTAAAGAAGGATCAGACTTCTGCTCGCCAGTACCAAAAAAAAAAAATGGAGCTCCATTTGTTGACCAAAAAGCATCTAAAATGACTCCGATAGAAACAACATACATTTAGTAAGTTCTAAATTATTGAAGTATTATTGAATAATTTATTTGTCAACATCAGTGGATTGACTCGCCTGTTTAGATAAGGAGGAGAAATTTACCATTCTTCTTCTCCTGTTCAAAAGCCTTCAGGCTCTCCACCGTCTAGGGTAAAATGCTGAACTCTCCACCAGCCTTCCAAGCCGCTGGTCCTTAGTGCCTGGAGCACCTCCAGAGCACACTGAGCTCTGCGCTCTGAGCCCACTTCTGAATGCTCTCCCTACTCTCTGTGTCCCTTCAAACACAAACTCAAGCTTCCCGTGGACCCCACGTACATATCTCTCCCTATGTGGCACACTCTATTACTGTCACTAGGAGCCTCAGACTCTGAAACAGGACACTGAGTCCTTGAAGGGACCAAGTGCCTCTTACTGACCTCTCAGGGCCTCATACAAGTCTGCACGGTGTTTCGCAGAAATACCCGGAATCTGGTCTCTCTTCGCCAACCAGGTCCAAGCACTGCATTTTCTGCCTGAGCTACCACAGCTGCTTCCTGCTCAGAGTCGATTCCATCTGGCCTTCACTTGCAGTTTTCAGTCACTATACAACATGGTGCCTTTTGTTATGACCTTTATACACACTTGGGTAGCATTGTAGTTTGATCATTTTGCTTCTATCCAATGGCCTCCCTTCTGCCCCAGCCCTGTGCCCTTCTTCCTTCAAAGTAGCCTCTTCTGCTTTACTGTAAGATAGATTGGAGAGAGAGAGAGAGAGAGAGAGAGAGAGAGAGAGAGAGAGAGGGAGAGAGAGAGAGAGAGAGATGATACAGAGTTGATAGGTTGATGATAGATTGATAGATAGATAGCAAGCAGGATTCTGTATTGAGAAAAGATGCAAAATCCCCTCCCATTATCCGATCTGTCTCCTGCTCTCTTCTTTAGACCATTTTCTCTTCTGTGGTCACTGTCTACCTTCCCGTCTTTTTTCATCTAGACTTTTGCATATGAAAGAAAACATGCAATGTTCACTTTTCTAAGTCTAGTTTATTGTATTTAGCATAATGACTTCCAGTTCCATCCTTGATTCCACAAATGACATAATTTCATCCCATTTTATGGCTAAATAAATTTCCCTCTATCTCTCTGTCCCTCTACCCATACACACACACACACACACACACACACACACACACACACACAAGCATTTTTCTCTACCCATTCATTCGTTCACTCATTAATATCTAGAGTAGTCCTATATCTTGGCTGTTGTGAGTACAGTAAGAATCACAGATGTGCCGGTATCTCTGTGGTACAGTCACTTAGATGCTGTCTCAGTCAGAGGAGCTGGCTTACAGGTTCAGAGATTCAGTCCATTAACATCAAGGTGGGAGCATGGCAGCGTGGAGGCAGACATGGTGCTGGAGGAGCACAGAGTTCTACATCTTTATCCTAAGGCAACCAGGAGGAGACTGGCTTCTGCAGGCAGCCAGGATGAGGGTCTTTCCCACACTGAGTGGAGTTTACGTATAGGACCTCAAAGCCCACCCCCACAGAGACACACTTCCTCCAACAAGGCCACACCTACTCCAATAAGACCACACCTCCTAATAGTGCCACTCCCTGGGCCAAGCATATTCAAACTGCCAGAGATTTCTTTGGGTAACCCAGGAGTGGTAGAGCTGGATCATATTATAATTCCATTTCTAGTGTTTTGAAAAGCCTCCATGATGATTTACATATTGTCCAGTAAATAAAGTTTCTCTTCCTACACACGTGCATGCGCACGTGCACGCACACACACATACGCACACACACATACACACACACACACACACACACACACACCGTGCATATGTATGCACATCCTTGTCAGTGTTTGCCCATTGCTGACCTTTCCTCTAGATCCTCTCTACAAAGTCCTTCCTGCATCTGAGTCTTCAAGCACTTTACCCATTTAGTCCTCTAGCGATTTCAGTGATTCAGATCTTAGTCCTCCATCCATTTGGAATTAGACTCCAGTAGATCTGGAAGGAAAGGCAGCAAAGGGCAAATGGGATCTCATGAGATTAAAACACTGCATAGCAGAGAAAGCATCCGTCCTGGTGAGAGATTGGGACCTAGTCCCATTTCTCTGAGCGTAGCCTTCCACTATTGAAGATGCTCTGAGTGTAGTAGCCAAACACTGTTGAAGATGCTGTATTTTCTCCCACAGGTATTTTTATCATCTTTGTTAAAAATCAAGTATCTGTAGCTCTCCGGGCTTACTTCTGGGTCCTCTACCCCATTTATCTATATGTCCATTTTTGTGCCAAAACCACGCTATTTTGTTACCGTGGCTCTATCATATAACTTGAAACTAAGAATTGTACCTTCAGCATTGTTGAGGATTGCTTTGGTTATGGGGTACCTTTCACACTTCCCTGAGGATTTTAGAAATTTTAGGGACTTTAAGCATATGATAGTAATCCTCAGGAGGCTGAGGAAAGAGGATTGCTTGGAGTTTGGGGCTAGCCTGGCATACATAGTGAGTTTCAGGACAATCTGAACTATGATGTGAAATTCTGTCTCAAAAACCAGGAAACAAACTATTTATAACAAACAAATCCTACTTATAATAGTTTTAAAATATGTAGGAACTGGGTAGTAGTGAAGCACACCTTTAATCCCAGCACTCTGGAGACAGAGGCAGTCACATCTCTGAGTTTGAGGCCAGCCTGGTCTATAGAGAAAGTTTTAGGATTATTATCAAACACCAAAATTCCAGCTATGGATGGTGCTTCTCCGTTGTTTTCTTTCTCAGAAAGTTTGTGTATATTTAGAAAAAAACACTAATTTTTGTTTGTTGATTTTAAAACCTGTTGCTTCTATCTTCATCCAATTTGAGTGGTTTTTGGTAGAGTCTTTGGGGTCTTTTTAGTACAGGATCCTGTGGTCTGAAAACACAGATAATTTGACATCCTTCCCTATTTATGCCCATCTTCCTTCTTCCTCTCACTTTGCTGTGCTAGCTAGGATTTTGACACTATATTGAATAAAGGTGAAAAGGAGAGGCACCATGTTCTCCTTACAGATTTTAGAGGAAATGTTCTCAGATGTGTCCTTCCAGTATAATATTAGATAAAGGCTTGTTATATATAGCCTTAATTATGCTTTATCATGAAAGGACATTCTAAAACCCACACTAGACTTCTTAAATGTCATTTCTCTGCTTAAAACTATAAAATGGGTTCCACTGCCTTTAGAATGTAACCCACTCCTGTGTAACCCACTGCCCCTATGTGATGTCATGTGTCCTCACCTCTGACTTCCAGTCTTTGTCAATCTGTGCACATTTCAAACTCTGTCTCCTCAGCATCTTTATGTGCAATGCATGTGGCCAGGATAACCACCCACGCGCTTCTCCTCTTTATTCAAGTACCTGCTTAATATCACCTTCCCACCTAAATCAGCAGCCACACTCCATTGCCTAATCGTCACTCTTCTTCTCTGCAGCAATTCATATGAGACTTTCTATCAGTACCTGTTTGCACATTAATTCTCTGTCTTTTGCACTATGGTAGAAAGGCCCATGAAGAGAGAGATGCTACCATTTCTCAGATCCATTTTAGCACAAAACTAAGCGACACAGAAAGTAGGGGCTGATTTTGTTGACTTTAAAAAGCAAGATGAACAGAGAAGCTGGGTACTGGGTCAAGGGATAGGGAAGAAGAAAAGAAAGGCTTCTAAAAAGTAAAGCTGGTGGGGTGCCATGGGCTGGACTCAGTGGATCCCTCAACGCTCAGGGAATCAGAGTCCCAGTATTCAGGTAGGCAAGGAGTCGGCGTCGGCGGGGTGACAAACAGACACGAACACAAGGGAGTGTTGATCTGAATGTAATTTCTCAAAGCAAGTGTCAGACATATTACAGAAGGAGCCAAGGAAGTTAAGTGATACATTAAAGTCATCCAAGGTACACTGAAGTTACCCGATGCAACTTTTACACAAGACAGAGGAATGCATAAATAAAAGCTGACAGAAACCAGACAGTATATACAACTAGGATAAAAATCAGTGTTAAAAACTGGGATCAAAAGCAGCCCCACCTAAGGTCAGTTTATTCTTAGAAGCCAGGGGCAAGGGCTTCATGCCCTTGCCATAGTTCCAATTCTAGTCTATTGTATAATCCACCTTCCCTTTAGGCCATTGTAAATTCCTGTGTATGGGAGTGACTCAGCTGTTGTTCTAAGTATACTTTGTGGACTAGCCCTGAGATTTCTAGCCTATTCCAGTAAATTGTAATGCCTGATTTCTTTCACTATCTCTCTGTCAACACTGAAGGCTTTTCATCTGAATGAGTAGCATTCTTACAAGAATCAAAGTCCAAGGTTGGCTCAACGATTTCCTAGGACATTGGAACACTGGTGGAGGCTAACCTAACTTAGCTATATGTCAAAAATAATTCCTTAGAGTCACTTATAATAAAACAATATTGAAGGAAAGCACACAGATCCGTTCACTGACTAATGCAAGGACAGGTTTGGGTCCAGGAGACTAAGTATCCGTGAAACTTTTTGCCTCAGAACTGTGTCCAAGCTTTTGGGCCTATCACACAGTTACCACTGGAGTGGGTGTGGCAGTGGGCTGAAGGGAAGGTTCTGTGATGGTGATCAATGGCTACTCCTCCAGAAGACCCAGGTTCCATTCCTAGCACTTCACAGAGCCACACAACTGCCTGTGGATGTAGTTCCAGAGAACAAGATGCCCTCTTCTGGCTTCCCTGGATATGATTTGCACACGTTGCACAAACACACATTCAGGAAAACATGCATACACATAAAGAAGAAGAAAGGGAAAAATAAATAAATAATAAAGCTGCTATGAGTTAAGTTGTCTTATGACAGCCCTGCTACAATGTGGCACTAAGATCATTTAGGCTGGTCTAGACCAAAGGCTTGGCTTCTACCTCCCTTTTTACTTTTTTTTTTTAAGTTTCATTTATTTTATGTGAATAACACTGTCTCTTCAGAGACAACAGAAAAGGGCATCAGACCCAATTACAGATGGTTGTGAGCCGCCATGTAGTTGCTGGAAATTGAACTCAAGACCTCTTGAAGAGCACTCAGTGTTCTTAACCACTAAGCCATCTCTCCAGGCCCCTCCCTTTTACTTTTTTTTTTAAAAACAGGCTAAAATATTTAACAGACGGCATGCGCTTTGTCTTCTGTGGCCATATTGATAGAGAATAGCCTGTTGCATATACAATGCGGGCTTTACCCTAGAAGATCCTCAGTTCTATCCATGAACCATGAACCATAAACCTCTGAGGAAGAGGTTACTTGAGTCACCCAACAGGTGGGTGTAAATTTAGTTAGAGTTGGGGAAGCTCCTGAAGTAACTCACTTCTACTTCCCTCTGTGGCTAAGTGGAACAATGACTGCTTACCATCTGTTCTCTTGCCAAGAACAATTTTCAACTCGCAGCCACTTCAGACGGGGCTGTATTTGAAGACCATGATGCCTGGGAAGCTTTGAGATTAAAAGTGCCTTCTAAAGACTGAGGTCAAACCCCTTTGATTCAGATTCTTCTAACTCTGTAAACTCTGAATTTATCACCAGTTTCATTGACCGAAGCCTCTCAGGGCCAACCATGGAAGGCAGTTACTGAGCCAAATAGTGGAGGGAACACAGGCAGAGAGTCTGAGCTGGAGGGATAGTTAGCCATTATCTACCTGGTTGCATACAAGGCCTCAGCACTATTCTTTTACCCATTTAAAAATAAATAAATAAAATGTAATTTGTACACACACACAAAATGGACCCTTTTGCATATATTTGAGGTTTTGTTTTGTTGTTTTGGTTTTTCGAGACAGGGTTTCTCTGTATAGCCCTGGCTGTCCTGGAACTCACTCTGTAGACCAGGCTGGCCTCGAACTCAGAAATCTGCCTGCCTCTGCCTCCCAAGTGCTGAGATTAAAGGCAAGCGCCACCACATAAAATTATATAATCACAACCAGGCTTGGTAATACACAACTGTAATCCTGGCACTTGAGAGGTAGAGGCAAGGATGAAGAGTTCAAGGTCATCTTCAGTTCTGTGGCAAGGCTAAGGCCAGAGCAAGTTACTTGAGACTTGCCTCAAAACCAGCAGCAAGCAATAAAGAGCCCTTGTGATGGTGAATTCTCAACAATCTTGGATGACTATACACAAGAATGGACCCATGAATACCTGGTCAGGCTTAGATGGGCGGCAGGGATCCCCACTCCACTACTGAGATATTTTCTACTGACATATTCAAGGAAAGGGGGAGTCACTGACTCCATACTTGTATCCAGCAGTGACCCCACTGGCTCTAATGGCTAATCCCAAACCAGCGATCAGACAGATGTGTGTTTAAATTAGATGGGTCACTAAACAAAGAGAAAGGTCCTAAATGAGGATAGGAAGGGGTGGGAGGAGGGATTGATAGAGGTGAGGTGCAGGAGGGATGGGGGGATGGTAATTGTTATGCTTTATGGACATCTATGAAGTAGTCAAAGATGTATCTGTTACTAATGATTTTAGAACAACAAAATAACAGTGATATCATCACTATCACGATCTGAACACGCGTCAGTTCCACAACCTCTAACATCATCTTAGGCTCATCTCAACCAGATTTGAGCTGTTCCCAAACCCAGTCCCTGGATGCTCGCCTGTTTGAGAACCTGGGATAATTTAGGTCACCTCCTAAATCGGATGCTTTTTTTTTTTTTTTTGACATAATACATTTGAGATCCGCTTGTGTTTGCGGGGCCATGACTCATTTGCTTCATTTCGTAGCTGACTAAGAGCCCACTGTGCTTATCTATTTGCCAGCTGATGGACATCTGCACTGTTTCATTGGTGGTATAATTCACCATAAAAAATACACAAAAAATATTCACAGTAAAAATCCACACAAAGGTCATTATGTGAATATAAGTTTTTATCATACTGAGACAAGTCAGTTGGATGATGAATAAATGTTTAACTTTTTAGAAAACTGCCAAACTACTTTAAGTCGCTCTTCATTTCCACGTACGGTGAAGGAGAAGGTCTGAGAGTATTATCTTCAGGTCTACTGTTACTGCGCCTTACCTCTCATCGGCAGGGAAATGAGTGGCGTCTCCTTAAACTCTTAACTGTCATGTCCCTACTAATGGCTGGCCATCTTTCTCACGTGTCCATTTGCCACCCATATACCATCTTGGTAAAGTCTCAATTCCTACCTTTTCCTCACTTTATAAAACTAAGTTCAAGCTATCAGTTTAAGAACTGGTGTCTGTACCTGTGAATCTCACTGTCCATATACCTCATTCCGTTGGCTCTTCACTATCTGGGAGGGAAGGAAAACAGGCTTTACTCCATGTTGCAGAAAGAAATGGAGGCTGAGAAGGGTTCTGTGGCTTGCCAGCTTCACACACGAGACAGAACTAGAGCCAGAAGCAAGGCTTCCCAATCTATACCCTCCACAACTTGCTGGGCTAAGGCCTCCAGAAGACAAGCAGGGCAGTGCTCTACTCCACCCTCCCTGCTATGCGACCACTCTTCCAACTGACTCCCAACTCCTGCGAAACTGCCCAGTTCTTCTCTGGAGCCTAACCCCCAGCACGTGCTTAGGGGACACTCTATCAATGAACTGTTTGTCCCTGACTTTTCTACTACCTCGGGGATTTTTTTTTAAGTGAGACTTTTTTCTTTATACTATATACTGCCTAAAACTTATGAAACTAGCTTCAATCCTTCTGCCGTGCCTCCCAAGTGCTGTCTGTAGTTCCAGGCATAAACCACTTCACCAAGTGGCTAGGGCGTTGTTGTTGAGGGGTTGTTTGTTTTTGCATTTTAAGTAGCATTAAGGACATCATTTCTTCCTGCACTGCTCTTGCTATTCAGAAGGATTAAAATCAGGCTCTGGCCTTGGCCTCTGTGTTATGGTATCATTTGCCCGGATTCTTACTTACTAGCTGAGCGGTCCTGGCAAACTTCTGCATTGATTTAAGCTCCAGTTCTCTAACGAGTAGGATAGGGATAGGGATAACAGATCACAGTTCTCAGAAGTGCTGTGCGTGCAGATTACAAGGTAAGGTTCAGCAAGTACACAGCAAAGCACTAGCTCCAGCAGAGCACTCGCTGGGTCTCAGTTCCATCACTAGGAGCCCACTTGAGGATGGCCTTTCTACTTGGGAGGAGCTGATGTGGTGCCTCGAGTCATACTTTCAAACTGAACGTGGACATGAAGCTTCAATAGGCAGGTACCGCCACTTTAAATGTTACAGTGTGACAACACCTAGTTTACACCTTCTGATAGTGAAAGTGAAACACGTGTGTGTGTGTGTGTGTATGTGTGTGTGTGTGTGTGTGTGTAGGCCATTAACAACAGCTCAGGACTGGAAATGGTGCTTTAGAAAAGGCAGAAATACCATATAATAATTAATCTATTCAGAAATTATGAACATATTTTCTGTTTATATTTTGTTACAAAAAGTGATGGTTGAACAGGTACAAATGAACCTATACAGTTTGAACACAATCCTTGCAAAAAAAAAATTTTTAACCAAAATGACTTTGAACTGATGATCTTTGATCTTAATTATATTTCTATTTTTCTCTAATATTCTAAATTAGGAGCAAACAAATTCCAATAGAGCTGCATCAGAATTCTCTAACCCCAGCCACTTGTAGCATTCAAACAGGAAACATGTACAGCAAGAAGTAGCCTCAATTCCATATATCACTTCTTAGAACAATTTTAGCCAGATAGAAGTAAAAGAATTTTAGTGTCAAACTCAATGTTTCCAATATCTAATGTGAGTATTTTCAACTCAATCCTGTTCCAAGAAGCAGCAGTAAGAAGAACAGTTTCAAATAGATAGCATTATTCCTGCCTCTGAAAGATCTAAGTTTATTGTCTGTTGAATCCTGCCCATTTTTCCAGCGTTTTCAAAGCTCTACGCTGTAACCATAATGACTGTCTGTCTGAGTCCAATGTTCAGATAAATGGCATTTCAGAGTCCCCATTAGGAAAACCAATAGGTCTGCTTCTGATGGCCACTTCAGATGCAAGTCTCTGTTCATTGCTTCAGAAGAGCAATTGAGTCCCCATTCTCAATAAGAACTAGACACAACAAAGGCATCGAGCAGGAACGTGGTCAGGCCATTCAGCACTCTTCTCCATCACCTACTAGCTTGGATGTGCAGCCTTTAACAAGTCACCTAACCTTCATTCCTTAGTGTCACCCTCTGTAAAATATGTTAGCCTGGATGTGTGACGTGAGTTCAGTTCAGGGTGTCTGGTACTTCACTCAGTATGCCTCAGACAGCACTGTTGGTGATGTTTGTAGTACTACCAAACAGACATGCTGCTGCTATTATCTTCCTGAACACCATAACCAATCGGGATAAGCAATGTAGAAACCCAGGAGTTCAGAGCCGCCAGCCATGAGGCCACGCTGGAAGCCTAGAGGCTATCTATGGTAAACGAGGAATAGATGACAGGTTCTTTCTCCTGCCACAATCCCTGAGTCCCTTCTGAGAATCTCCCCACCTTAGTCTTAGTCCTCAGCAAAGGTTCATATCAACTCTCCTTGACTTGTAGTCACGCGCTCTGCCACTGAGATATACCTCCTGCACTCTTCCTTTATTTGAATTATGTGTTCCCCCACTATACAGATTTTTTTTTAACTGAAATAAGAACCATCTGAAAAGAGATTCACTGCAACATGCGCTGTATTCCTCACCAGTCAGATCCTTGGTTACTGTCATACTGGTGATATTTCATCAACAAGATGTAGGAACACAGTTCCTGTAAGACATTTACTAGGAGGTTTTAGTGTGTGCATGTGAGCATGCATGTGTATGTGACAGTTCATGAACACACAGGTGTGTGTGTGTGTGTGCGTGTGTGTGTGTGTACCTGTGGAGATCACAAGGCAGCTTTGTAGAGTTGGTTCTCTCCTTCCATCTTTACATGGTTTCCAAGTGCTGAACTCAGATCTCCAGGTATACACAGCAAACACCTTTCCTACCTATCTTATCAGCCCAAGGAGATTGTTTTTTTAACCTCGGCATATAAAGTGAATTTAGTTTGTTAATATTGCTGCTTTCCTACAAGATAATTTAAGAGACCATTTATCTTTTAATTCAAAAATAATGGTATATACATAACCTATATTATATATAAAAATGTAAACCTAAGGCATTGATTGGTGTGCATTCTAGAGGAGATAAGAACTTAATAGATATGAAAGTAGGGGCAGTGGTGGCACATGCTTTTGATCCCAGCACCCAGGAGGCAGTGGCAGGTAGATTTCTGAGTTTGAGGCCAGCCTGGTCTACAGAGTGAGTTCCAGGACAGCCAGGGCTACACAGAGAAACCAAACCAAACCAAACAAAGAAATGAAAGTAAGAAGGATAAAAATGTGATCCTAACTTAAAGAAGAGGATGTGTTTCTCTCGAATGATAGCTTAAGACATTTGGCATCTGTGGTCCTCTTCAGAACATTCCACAACACAGTGGTCAGTGGCCACAAGGATGAAGCCTTTCCAGCTGCTGGTAAAATTAATGTATTGTGGGAAATATTTAAAAATGATCCGGCAAGTTCCCATGCTATGCCGTGCTACTCTCAGCCCCACCAGCCTGGCTGGCCATGCACTGGTGGGCAGTGGCCAACCTGTTTATCTTGTGGAGACTCTCTGGCCCTTAGCTCCTGAAACATCTCCTCCACCCAGCTCACTAAGTTCCCACTGGCAGGACGTTCCCACACCAACGCCATGCTTCAAATCCCCCTCGGTCTTTGTCGTGCACTTCTGGCAAACCCACACTTTGCTGCAGTACCTTTCTCTCTTGAACCCAGATGAGCCGCCTGTGAAGGAAAACACAACACAAACTTAGTTCAGAAACGACGATAACTCAATCGCTGGGTCGAGCAAATACAATTCTAATCTTGTAAGCCCTATTAAATCTAAATCCTCCAGTGGCGAATCCTGAGGGATCCGCCATAGGTACATCTTGTCTTCACGCTCTCCCTATTAAAAAAAAAAAAAAAAAACACCTCTCTCCTGCTTCCTCTCTTCCTCTGTCCAACCCAGAAGTCCCACCTACTCACCCAGTGATTGGCTCCCTTACTCATTAGGGGATTGGTTCACAAGAAGTCACCTGAGTATGACTCACTCCTTGTTCCCAACCCCTTCCAGAAGAACAGAATTAGCATCAGCATACACATAACACCATCCACAACATTAACGAGGAAAGGACATCTGCAAAACTTCAAGGGAACTGACTCTGCCTTTGGAACCAGAGCGTCTGTCTGCCCCTCTCCCTCCTGATGTTTCCATCCTCCTCTCTGTTGCTTCCTTCCCTCTTTCTGCATCACGCTCGCTCTTCCACTCTCCAGACCTATTTCCTGACAATCTCAAGTCACTACCATCTTTCCTCTCAAAAACAGATACAGGTCACAGACACAAACTCACTTCTGAGAGACTAGATTTTAAATGTGAATCTTCTGCCCTGAAGTGCTATCAGGCCTTCCATTTCTATTTCTGGAACAGATTTTCATTCACTTATCAAATATTCATCAAGCACTCATTTTTTTTGTGTCAAGCACTGTCCTTGTTTTTTAAGTCCACTTTGATAAACAAGACCAGTGTGGTCATTGTCTTTGTGAAGCATACAACTAGTATTTTAGACTGATGTCAATCAAGTAAATAGCAAAAAGGCATAAATAAGTACTATGAGGATATAAAACAGGATACCATTGAAGAGCCCTGCTTACTATATATTGGAATTCTCTGGGATAAAACTCAAGAGCCGGGAAGGGTGTCGGAGACTCACCTCCTTATGTGAGCAGCTAGGAGTGCCTTCAACAGCAAGCAGCGCAGCTGACAGCAGCATCCCAGAGTGAGCTCCCCATAACTGAAGAACTGGGCAGAGAGCACCCTGGGTGAAGGAGCAGGGGGTGAATGGAGCCGAAGCTGGTGAGAATGTCAGGACCCAGATCCTGCAGGCTCTTGTAGACCAGCTAATCATGTTGAGTTTTAATCTAAAAGCAGTGAAAATCCACTGAAGGTCTAGACAAGAACTTGTTTATCAAAGATGCTGTCACAGATGTTATGTGGAGAGTCTCTGGCGGAACTCAAGCATGGAAGCAAAGAGTGGCTTATGGCAGCAGCTCAGGTGACAGTGATTTCTACAGCTCCTCCATCTAAAACAATGTCCCTCCACCTGGTGGCTGCCTTATGCCAAGCCAATCCCTTGTACAAATAGTGGTTCACCATTACTATACTTGTCTGAACAGTGCTTAAATCGGTTTGTAGAATTTAAAACTTTTATAGTCTCGCTCCTCCTATCTTGGCTGTGTCCTCCCTGGGACAGCCCTGTATCTGAAGGTGAGAGTGGAGTATGTACATAGAACCTATGCATGTCTGAAACCAGGACTACACCCATGCCTTGTATTCATGAGATTCAAGAAAGTCGGGGACCTAGGGTGACACCATGTGATGACAATACCATCTACCAAGGAGAGACACCAAGGAGGCATGGACAGTAGCTTGGAGAGAAGGTTCCTGGTGTTTAGTTGAGACATCAGAAGGTGACAGTGCACTTTTCAAAGAGAGATATCAAGAAGGCAGATGGAGGAACTGGGGTAGAGCCACTGGGGAGGACGGAGCTCAAGAAGAACACTTTCCATAGAGCTTTACAAGTAAGAGAACATCCAGGAGATGCTATGGTGAGGAAAGACTGCCTAAGACTAAATCCCTGATGAGGTCGGAGAACTGGTGGTATGAAGCTCTGAGTCCAGCCAGTTTATGGAAATACTCAGCCGAGGTATATGAAGGTGAATACACAGAGGTATCCTCTAGAGTTGACAATAAAGTACCACTGGGTTCAGTAGGGTAGAACACAAAAGCTTTTCGTTTCTCCTTCAGTTAAGTATTTGCCTATTAAAATCCCTTGAAAAGAATCTTTTTTTAGTAAGATTTGTATTTGTAGATAAGCCCATCTTCTAGCTTATCATAAAGAGTGACTGGAGATAGGAAAGAGGAGAAGGACAAAGAATAAGGCTTCAGAGACAATCCCAGGCCAAGCCAGTGGCAGCTACCTCCACGTATGAGTTATCTTTCTCATGGTCTGACCAGAACTCTCCTGTTCAGTACCATACACGTGGTTGGTAAGATTCTGAGGAACAACCGCTAAGTGCTCTGTTGGGGGATGGGCCAGTCGCCTTTAGGCAGGATGGCCACTAAGGTCTGCGTCACTTGGCTTAATCTTACTTGCATGTCACTGGGCTGGGACAATTTTCTCTCTCAGTAAAAAGGATAAAGAAGCCCAAATGTTACTCTAGGGTGCTCGTTCTATAATTTTGGTCAAGCTACTTACCCTCTCCCTGCCTTCTCCCCGTGTCTCAGAAGTGATTTCAGGCCAGCTCATTGGCTCGGCCATATGTGATATTGTAATAGTGGGAGTACGAGCTATTAACGCGCAAACTGCCATGGTCCTGGGCACTAACCGCCCCCCCCAGGTCTTTAGAATGAGTGTTTAACTGTTTAAGGCATATTTTCTTACACTGGCAAGTTGCTGCTTTCTATCATGCTAAATGCTAGTCTGATTTTTAACTGTAGCCCACAGTAGGGGTTTTCACTGAACCCATCCACTCATTCCAGATTATTCCTAAGGTAACCAAGGATACTCGGTTTCCAATGTGAAAAGATTCATGGACATCAGTTTATGGAGAGAAGGAAGATTAAGGCTGTACCCAGAGTAACCTATTCAGATCTCACAGCAAAGGAGAGAGTGTGTGCAACTAATCTAATAATTTAAAGGTGGCCAGAACTGTTGGGGAAGACAGCAACTCCACTGTCCTCTTCCTGTCCTCATCTAAGTCACCATCAGAAGAAGTACAATATACACATTCAACTTTAAAACAAAGCAGACTCATGGTATTCATGAACTGAATAGATTCAAGATCACTGACCCCTGTTAGAGACCAGAAATACAATCAGTCTTAACTCTGATTGGGTGGGAGAAGGGGGGGGGGAGGGTGTCCTACCCACTAGTGGAAAAGAATCAACAGCCACCCAGAATTCAATATAAAGGTCCCACTCATATACCAATTCCTTAGAGAAAATAACATTCTGAGATATTATAAAACTTGAGATATTTTCCAAAGGTCGTGAGACATTTTCCTCACAAATATCAAGGGTTCCTGTATCGAATTTCCCTGCTTGATTTTGCCTTGAGGTAAGAAAATTCCAGGGTAATGTTATTGTTCGTGGTCATAACTAACTCACTGAATCCTAAAACATCTGCCCCCTACTTGGTTTCTGGCCAGAGTTTTATGTTCTATATACTTTTTGGAAAGTCAGCATAGTAGCTTGGAAGTCAACATAGTAAATCCTCAATGGCGGCAAAGCTAGGCTTTCTAAAATCAGTCCCGTTTATCTTGGTCTAGGAACCATCCGTGTTAAAACGACAAAAACATCAAAGACAATGATTTTCTTTTTAGGGCAAGGGAGCAATGATAGTTTTCAGATGAATCAATCCAAATCCCAAGGTTATTAGCCAATTGCTGAGAATAATGCTTTGGGCGACACCTAACGGCTGAGAAAATCACGCACCCAACTCCTTTGAGGAGGGCTCAGCTCCCTCCCAAGAATCGCAGAAGGCCTGCTAAAAAGAGGAGCGCCTGGTCCCTTTACTGCTGGGACCTGCTGACCTGGGTCGCTGGGCAACGCGTATTTTCATAGCCACCTTTTAGTCTGAGAACCACTGATCTATTGCCAAGTCAGTGGCCTTGCTAGGCGTGACCCCAGAAGAGCAGACTGAGGCAAAGGGGATTAGGCCCGAGCTGTGCCTTGAACTCTTGAGCGATGGAGGCCCGGGTCGGGTCGGGGACGGAACCCCTGGGCGCGGCTGGCTGCCCTCTGGGCAGTTGAGGGGTGTGGCGGGGCCCTTGAAAGCAGCCGCCTGGCTGCCAGCCCGGGTCCCCGGCACGGGGGTGGGGGTTAGCTGGAGCGCGGGGTGACGCGGCGCGCCCTAACGCCTGTGCTTCCTGTCCGCAGACGAACCCCACGCCTGGAGTGCTGCCGCTGCCGCCGCCCCAGGCCTGCCGGAAGTAGGCGTCTCCCTCGAAGACATCCTCTCTCCATTCTCTCCATCACATCCAGCCCCACCCTCCGACCCTTCCCACCAGATAGGCCCAGACCCAACTTGGGATATCCAAAGGGAACGCGACGTTAGGAAACCAAAGGAGCTTTCGGCCGGCGGCCAGAAGAAGCAGCGCCTGGGGGAGCAGAGGGAGCGCTCGGCGAGCCCGCAGCGCGGTGCGCGGCCCAGGCTGGAGGAGGTGCCCGGCGGCCAGGGGCGGCCCGAGGCCGGCAGGCCCGCCTCGGAGGCGGCCGACGGGAAGGAGGCGCTGCGCGGCCGGCGCGAGGGCCTCGGGGCCGCGGGCGCGCGGGAGGCCGAGGCCAAGGTGGGCGTGCGCTCCGGGGCCCGACCGGCAGCGCGGCCCACGGCGGGCGGCCCAGCGCGCAAGGCGACGGTGGCTCCGGGGCCCTGGAAGGTGCCCGGCTCCGACAAGCTGCCGGGCGCCCTGCAGCCTGGCGCCTCAGCCGCGGGCAGATGAGCCCCAAGGCCGGGGGGCGCCCCACGCCCGCCTCCACGCAGGCCGATCTTCCTGGGTTCCGTCTCACGGCGTTTTAATTTATTTCCACTGTCACACGCATAGATCTATACGAGGCGCCGAAGCCCTGGAGCGCCGGCGTGCGACGCGCGTGGGCGGCACGACACGGTGTGCGCGCAGGCAAGACCTAAACTGATCCTAAAGCCCCCGGTTCCATGGTGGGAGCTTTGGCAGCTACGGAAGAACCAAAATCACGCAAACATCACAGAGAGACAGTGCAGTGTAGCTTTAGTTTCAAAAGAGAAAAAGAAAAAAGTTCCCCCCACTGCATGAAGGATTTGGATGTCATCCAAACTTTATATCAAGAAACTGGACAAGTTCAGAGCAATCACAAACTGGAATATCGCCTTAAAAAAAAAATCAAACTGCACGGAGCAAGCGGAAACTGAGACAAGATTATATCTTTTAATTGATCTAAAGTGTTGTAAATAAATCGTTCTTGACATATCTAGACAGGGGTTAAAGGGTTTCTTTGAAACATCCAGAACTGTTCTCCCATGCTACGTTTCCATGGCTCCCCCTTCAGCATCCACCGACGGTATTAGCAGCAGCAGCGTTCCCTGCCTACTGCAGGATGAATTAGAAACCTAGTGAATTCATTGGTGTGATGCCTTGTTTTACTGCCATTTCTGTGGTCAAGTCACATTTCTGTACATTTTCAGTAGTAGGGAAAAAAAGGTTTTAAAAATTGTATCCTAGGGAACAGTTTGCCGTAAGTCAGAATTTTGCAGGTTAGCTCTTAGATCTTAATTGGTTTTCCTCTAAAATAATGAGTTTGATAATCAAAAGACCATAATCTGTTTAATCGAGATTGACAAGGCTGCAGTTCCTTTCCTGAAAAGGCTTCCTGTCATCCCAGGCGCTCAGAGATATGTAGCTGCTCTGTTAGCAATCTTCTATTTTACCTATTTGATTGTCGTATTTTAAAGCTCTTCATTTGCACTTTGACAAAGTATTTGTCCTATATTTCTCAAATTAGAATCTCTAATATTGAAAGCATTATGATAACTAATTTATTTTCATTAAAGAACATGAGTCCTTTGGCATTCCTTTCTGCTTTCCTTATTTGATCTCCTTTTTGTTTCCACCTGGTTAGCTTTCGCCTCCTATTTGCTAATGCTTTTTGTTACACTAACAATCTATAGATACACCTTTATGTCCCTGGGTTACTATCGCAGGTCAGCGATTGTCCCTGCAGTAAAAACTGTCAAACGTTAACTTTAGTCAGCTATCCATTGGTATTTTTTGTAGCTGCACGTATTAAAAGACAAAATGTCTGAAGGCATTTTGTCATGAATATGTTTTGTATAACTGAGGCTTCAACCCTTCGGATATTCTGCTCCTTACACAAATACTTCTTGAGTATGAGGGAGGCCGGGTCCATCGCACCAGGTCACACGTAACTGCTGTCTCAATGAGTCTTCCCACTCTCTGGATACTACCTAGTTTAATTTCCATCAGACATAAAAATAGTTGTTCCACAAGCCAATATGGTCAGAAGCCTCATGTGAAGGGTATTACAGCTTGTAAAAGGAATTTCCAAAATGAAACACGTTCATCATAAACAAAGCACAAACACATGTAGCGGTTTATACTTTTGGTTTAATCTCAATTCGTCTTTTTCCCCTGGACTAGAAATCCAGTATAGTTTGCCATTAATTTATTGACGCTGGGTTTGGACCATGCTCTGTAGTGTAGCTGCACGTCCTGGTACTGTGTCCTCTGACCTTTACTTTCCATAGGTTACAAAAGGACAGATGTGGAGATTACCCTTTGCATAAACTCTAATTTGCACACTTCACAGCTACTACTTGTGCAGTAATTGCTTTATGCGGCTGTAATCCATAACCCGCGAAGACAGCACATCACCTAAATCTCATTCCAAATAATATTTCTGTGTAGTGTTAGCTGTGAATTTACCCTGTACAGCTGTATCTCTATAAATATAATTCCATGTATTAATAGTCACAGAAAGACTGTAAGTGAGCAACTATTTTTATGAAACGCACCACTATGGATAAATTAACTTTTACAGAAATCTTGTTTACTGTATGATATTCTAAAACACTGTCAAATAAAATATATATCCAAAAATCTTTTCTTTTTCCAGCTATATAAACTGTGTGTTAATTTTAATTTAGTAAGGACTAGGGGTATTATATTACTATTATTATTATTATTATTATTATTATTATTATTATTTTGGTTGATTTTGTTTTGTTGTTTTGTTTTTCAAAACCTGTTTTCTCTGGGTAGCCCTGGCTGTCCTGAAACTCAGTCTGTAGACCAGGCTGGCCTCCAACTCACAGAGATCCTCTGTCTCCCAGTGCTGGGATTAAAGGCATGGTGCCACCACTTCCTGCCCCACCCCACTGTCACCTCCCTTGGCTTTTTAAAGCTGCTTTTTTTTTTTCCCCTCATAGATATCTAAAGTATAAGTTTAATGACTGAAATAGAACTTCTTTGAGACTTGAGTCTGGGTGCTCTGGCAATACACAGAAAAACTTTTGGGTTTGGGATTTGGTTTTTGGTTTTTTTTTTTAGACTCAAGTAAACTGAAAGTATACAGTTAGGACTATGTTTTGCTTAAATCACTTACGACTTGGCCCTGTGTTTCTGCTGTTTACTACATTGATACCTTAAACCGTTTTATGGAAAAAGTTACACTATCAACATACATAGCAGCAGTATTTAAATCCAAAACCAATGGCTGATGATAGGTTTTACCTGCAGAGGAGAAAGCTACACATGGGGTTAGTCATGGAGTTTGTGATCCAGGAGAACCGTTCTCAGCGGCGGCTGCAAGGACTTGTCCATATTACATCAATGAGGGACCTAAAACTCCAAACCTGCTAATCTTTCATTTCAATACTATTTCCTTTCATTAAAATGATCACACATCAGTTTTAGAGAAGAGGAGCAGGAAGTAGGAAATCGAGCACTATTTGAGATTGTGCCGTTTTGTCTTGTTTCTAAGGTTAACATGGTTAATTTACATGTTTAAGAACCAGTGAAGAAGAAGACTAAAGCGTAACCCTGACAAGCTGCCTGCAGGCTGCAGCTGCCGCCAGCCTACCAATTTGCAGCAAGAGCTGCCTTGGAACACCAGCCAGACCCAAGCAGGGAAGCTCGGCTTGGACAGAAGCAATGTCTCCTGCAGAGCCCAGGCAGGGAAGCCTGTGGCTCACCTGGAAAAGCTTCTGAAACTTTGGCTAGCACAAGGCTCTCCACCGGAAGCCAGCCCACCATTCCCGCAGCAAGGCAGGTTTGCTGAAATTCAGTTCAGTTGGCTGCCGCTTGTGTGGGATCTGAGTATTATTTGGAAGGTTATATTCTTAGTAACTTTCCCTTAGTGTATAAGTTCATATCCCAATTTATATCTTTTCCACCCTTGTTCAGTTTTTTTGTCTTGTTTGGTTTTACTTATTTATTTATTTATTTATTTATTTATTGGTTTTGTTTGTTTTCGTTGTTGTTTAAGACAAACTCACAGCAAAATAACCAAATGGTATCCCTACTAGTAGGAGGATTCTAAATTGAACAGACTTCTTCAGACAACATAGTCCCAGAGGGTGCCTATAAAACCACAAGAAATGAGGGCACTCTGTCCAACAATAGGCTCAGAAGCACATCTAGTTCATGCAGGGCCCTAATTAAATATATAGTGATTATGATTATTATTCATAATAATAGCTATGGTTGTAAACATTTGTGTATAAACAGTAGGATAACACCCTAGAATTAAACAGAACTCTTGCTGGGCCTTCTGGAACAAGTTACCCATGAGATGCCATCATCGGGGACTCTGCAGCAGCTCCATCCTGCGTCACCACAGCTGGGGAAGGTTAACTTCGTTCAAGTAGAGCCTGGTTGTTTGAGAGCTTTGAGAAGGGATTGACTGAGCCCCACCTCCCAGGGCTCTGTGGGGGTGGCAGTGGGGGGGGTGGACTAATTCCTAGAAAGTAACTTCATCTGAAAAAAACCTAAAGCCACAAAACAACTTTTGATCTCCCGAAAATGAAAGTAAATTTCCTAAGACTGAGGAGATGGTATGGTTCAGTAGATGGAAGTGCCTTAAAAGCCTAGCAGCCCTGGAACTCACAGTGAACGGAGAGAACTCCGAAAAAATCCTCCTCCGTGTGTGTTCCTGTGACACACATACGTTCAAATTCATATGCATAGATCATATACATGTAGTAGTAGTAGTAGTAGTAGTAGTAGTAGTAGTAGTAAAGTTTAATGGAGTTTATAAAACTCTTAACAAAATGTGCCTGTCCATGTGGAAGACTGAAAGACATCTTTGTGATTTCCTTCTAGCTGAGATGCCTTCACACCGTGAAACACATGTCCAGGAGAGTATGAAGTCTGCAGGCAATACCCAGAGCAGAAAACTAAGAATCTATTTCACCAAATTCTGTTCTGTTCTTCTGCATTTCTTCCCTCCTGCTTAATCTCTGGCACATCCTGCGTTCAATACCAATGTATCATGTATTCTGGGTATATGCCCAGGAGTGGTATTATACATGGCATGAATAATTCTAGGGGGTGGCAAAGAGATAGATGGCTGATGAAAGCAACCCTTAGGGAGTTATACCAAACTTGCAAAGCCAAGTACAGCAGCAGGGCATGCCCCTCCCTTCATTTAGAGCCCATCCTTCAAGCTAAGAATTAGTATACACACTCATCTGAATTCTAAAATTAAGTCAGGTTTTATATTGTATGTGTGATTTGGCTAAATCGGGGTTTTTCTGTTGAACTAATCATTTGTCTGGTTTGGCTTAATCACAAAGCCTGGCTTTAATAGACAATTACATTATATAGGAGAACCTTTCCATAAATAGTTTTTAATATATAAGTAGAAATTTAAAATGAAAATATATTTAAAGTACCCATGCAAAGAGAAATACCACCTTTGTAACATTAGAATCTATGATTAAGAAAATAGAAAAAGGGCTGGCTATACAGTTTAGTACATAGGGCCTTAGTAGGGCATGAGTTCGATTCCTGAATCCTACATGAAGAGTATTGACTTTGAAACATATGTTGTCTGCTGACTTCCTAACATGTTCTTCATCCTCCATAAAATTAACAAATAAAGTTATAAAAGGAGAGTGCATATATTACTTTAGGTTGTAGCTCAGCTGTAAGTAGAGTGACCACCTTGCATGTGTAAAACTCACCAGCTTTGGGACTGTAAGCTGGTACAACCACTCTGGAAATCAGTTTGGCGGTTCCTCAGAAAATTGGACATAGTATTACTGGAAGACATCAATACCTCTCCTGGGCATATATCCAGAAGATGTTCCAGCTGGTAATAAGGACACATGTTCTACTATGTTCACAGCAGCCTTATTTATAATAGCCAGAAGCTGGAAAGAACCCAGATGTCCCTCAACAGAGGAATGGATACAGAAAATGTGGTACATTTACACAGTGGAGTACTACTCAGCTATTAAAAACAATGAATTTATAAAATTCTTAGGCAAATGGGTGTATCTGGAGGATATCATCCTGAGTGAGGTAACCCAATCGCAAAAGAAGTCACTTGATATGCACTCACTGATAAGTGGATATTAGCCCAGAAACCTAGAATACCTAAGATACAATTTCCAAAACACAAGAAAATCAAGAAGGAAGAAGACTATCATGTGGATACTTCATTCCTCTCTAGAATAGGGAATAAAATACCCATGGAAGGAGTTACAGAGACAAAGTTTGGAGCTAAGACTAAAGGATGGCTCATCCAGAGACTGCCCCACCCAGGGGTCCATCTGATAATCAGCCACCAAACACAGACACTATTGCATATACCAGCAAGATTTTGCTGAAAGGACCCTGATATAGCTGTCTCTTGTGAAGCTATGCCAGTGCCTGGCAAATACAGAAGTGGATGCTCACAGTCATCTATATGATGGAACACAGGGCCCCCCAGTGGAGGAGCTAGAGAAAGTTCCCAAGGAGCTGAAGGGGTCTGCAACCCTATAGGTGGAACAACAATATGAACTAACCAGTACCCCCAGAGCTCCTGTCTCTAGCTGCATATCTAGTCGGCCATCATTGGGAAGAGAGGCCCCTTGGTCATGCAAACTTTATATGCCCCAGTACAGGGCAATGCCAGAGCCAAGAAGTGGGAGTGGGTGGGTAGGGGAGCAGGGCAGGGGGAGGGTATAGGGGACTTTCAGGATAGCATTTGAAATATAAATGAAGAAAATATCTAATAAAAAATTTTAAAAAATGAAAAACAAAAAAATGAATTTATGATATTCTTAGACAAATGGATGGATCTGGAGGATATCATCCTGAGTGAGTTAACCCAATCACAAAAGAACACACATGATATGCATTCACTGATAAATGGATATTAGCCCAGAAGCTCAGAATCCTTCTTAGAAGGGGGAACAAAATACCCATGGAAGGAGTTACAGAGACAAAGTTCAGAGCAGAGAGTGAAGGAATGATCATCCAGAGACTGCCCCCACTTGGGGATCCATCCCATAAACAACCACCAAACCCAGACTCTATGGCAGATGCCAACAAGAGCCTGCTGACAGGAGCCTGATTGAGCTGTCTCCTGAGAGGCTCTGCCAGTGCCTGGCAAATACAGATGCTCACAATCATCCATTGGACAGAGCACAAGGTCCCCAATGAAGGAGCTAGAGAAAGTACCCAAGGACTTGAAGGGGTCTGAAGCCCCATAGAAGGAAAATCAATATGAACTAACCAGTACCCCCAGAGTTCCTTGGAACTAAACCACCAATCAAAGAAAACACATGGTAGACCTCGTGGCTCTAGCTGTATATATAGCAGAGGATGGCCTAGTCAGTCATCAATGGGAGGAGAAGCCCTAGGTCCTGTGAAGGTTCTATGCCCCAGTATAGGGGAATGCCAGGACTGGGAATGGGGAATGGGAGTGGGTGGGTTGGGGAGCAGGGAGGGGATGGGGATTTTTGAAGGGGAAACTAGGGGAAAAAACATGTTAAAATCATATGTTAGAATAAATTTTAGGACTCCACTTAAAAAAACAAACAAACAAACAAACAAATTCACCAGCTTTAAATTGAGTTTGAGGCCAGCTAGGCTACATGAAACCATCTCAAAATTTATAGATATTAAATTACAAGTGAAATTAGATCTATAGTTATTTCAGGACTACATGCTGATAAACAGTACTTATAGATAAACCTCCTTTATTTAGTACATGTGCTGGTTTGAATAGGTATGGCCCCCAGAAACTCATCTGTTTGAATACTTGCCTCACAGGGAGTAGCACTATTAGGTGGTGGGACCTTGTTGGAGTAGGTGTGGCCTTGTTAGAGAAAGTATGTCACTGTAGGGGAGGTCTTTGAGGTCTCCTATGCTCAAGCTATGCCCAGTGTATATATGTACAATCTCCTTGATGGATTAAGATGTCAAACTCTCAGCTCCTTCTCCTGTACCATGCCTACCTACAGGCTGTCAAGCTTCCCACCATGATAATAATGGACTAAGCCTCCGAAACTGTAATCCATCCCCAATTAAATGTTTTTCTTTATAAGAGCTGCCTTGATCATGGTATCTCTTCACAGCAATGAAATCCTAACTAAAACAGAACATAAAAAAAAAAATTAAGTTGTCAGAAACATTACAGGTAAACAGAATCCAGCCTATATTCTCAATCTTCTGTGATCTCAGAAACATGACAGTCAGAATGCAGAATTCTACAAGATTATCCTACACATAATTAGAAGAGGTCCTGGAAATTGGCATTTTGGGTGTTTTTTTATGGAACACCTTGATTTTAAGAGGCAGGAAGATATAAAAAACAGCTTAAGCAAAAAAAAAATCCTATTTCTATGGAATTAGGAAACTTAAAAGAATGTTGGGGAAATAATAAGTCAGTATTCTGATTGAGAGAATATGGGAGTGAGCAAAAGTAGAGATTAAATAGAAAACAAAGCTCAATGCTGTTTGTGAGCCATGGGAAAGGAAGAGCAGCATGCGACTCTGCACATTAGTCCCAGCCATCTTGCTCAGAGGTTCATGCATGAAGATGACGGATGATCCAGCAGGCGCTTACCATCAGTCATGGTGAAAATAAAGAGGACTGCACTCATACACTAGATAGGGAGGGAAAACAGGCTGACATCGGGTTCAGTAATGGTTGGTGGTAGGGAATTCTAGAGGCATTGAGCCTGAGGAAATGGTGAAAAATCTACCTGGGGCTTCACTATGGTTTTGGCATGCAAAGCTTGAGGTCAACCAGACAATAATGGTGCACTAAAATGGGTATGCTTCAGAACTGGTGTGGATGGAAACCGAGCCCTTCCTACCCCACTTCCAGAGTTAAATGTTATCAAGTAGGATGGGCCCTGGGCATCAAGATTTTTAGAAAAACTTCCCAAGGAGCCTTAATTGCAGAGCAGCACAAGCTGAAACCTACCATCTTAGAAGGAGGGAGGGAAAGATACAAAGGTTTAAAGGTAGAAAAGGGGAAACGACTACACTTTGGAGGCTGGGGCAGAAAGATAGGTCAAGAAGGAGACAAGTTAGTGACACACAGCCATGTCACTCCAGGAATGGGATGGTTCAACAGATATGGAATGACTGTTAGCATCCACACCTGCAACAGTATCGCTTGAGATCCAGCCAAGGGCTTTGATTATTGGAGGATGCAGAGAAGCTTTGGTAAGGAAACGGGAACTGTGGTGACCTAGGGCACTGTCAGCTCAGAGGGGAAGTTGGACAGGAGGTGACGGCTACTTTGGGTGCAGATGCAATGTTTTCCCTGCTTTTAGCTCAGATGGTGACAGAGAGATGGTTACAAAAGGGGATGCAATGTCAGAAGTCCCAGGGGAAATGGAGGGAAGAGAGACAGGCTCACACAGGGATGGGGAGATGCTGAAAGAAATGGTAAAACCTAACAGGTTTGGGGAAACACTGGGTCAAGGAAAGAGAACAATTAGAGTAAAGGAGTTCATGTCACACAGAAGAAATCTGCCTGTAGGTTACAGACAACACTAGACATGAGAAAAGAATGAGAGGTCTTTCCTAGAAGTCCAAACAATATTTTTGTATCTTTTGAACACAGGGCCCCCAATGGAGGAGCTAGAGAAAGTACCCAAGGAGCTGAAGGGGTCTCCAACCCTATAGGTGGAACAACAATATGAACTAACCAGTACCCCCAGAACTCGTGTCTCTAGCTGCATATGTAGCAGAAGATGGCCTAGTAGGCCATCATTGGGAAGAGAGGCCCCTTGGTCATGCAAACTTTATATGCCCCGGTACAGGGGAACGCCAGGGCCAAGAAGTGGGAGTGGGTGGATAGGGGAGCAGGGAGGGGACTTTTGGGATAGCATTTGAAATGTAAATGAAGAAAATATCTAATAAAAAAATGAAAAAAAAATGTCTGAACAAGAGAAACCAAAAGGAAGTGAGAGAACACTGAAGACTGAGGACCTTCCTGGAGCCAAGTCAATTCCAGGTCTGCCTTAGGACAAAGCTGGGCATTTCCTAAATGCTCTATACAGCATTTTATTGAGCAAAAGAATGTTCTTGGGAAACAGCATCCTGTAAGCAACAAGCAATTTAAAGCCCAATCTCTCAGAGCATCTCCTGCTTCTGGAATCTGTTAGGTTTCGACGCAGGCAATGCTTTCCTTGACGCTCCCTAGGGCCGATCCTCACAACTCACAGGCTCCTGTGCAGAATGCACCCACCCCGGGGCTAAGAGCCAAGTGCATGACAGACTGGGTTAGCTGGCATTAGAATGACTAAGTTATGGCCCTGGATGTTTATAGAAACCGAACCCTTCCAATAGAACATTATGAATATTCCCATTTGGTCCTCAAACTACGTAAAATGGAAATAGAAAACATTTTTTTTTCAGACATGAAAAAAGCCATGTGTCTGGAGATGAACCAAGGTCACACAGCTACAGAGAAGCCCAACACACAGCCTCCAAATGCAAAGCCAAGAAGGGCCAACAGAGTGGGCAGATGATAGATACTCACACAAACATTGCTTGGAAGGGAACACAGACAGGGATCCCAGGTACTGTGGTGCCAAATGTGAGGGCCTTCTGAAGTCAGGTGACTAAAAAGAGCTCTTAACTGAAGAACGGTGATGAAATTAATGAAAGCATGCTGCACTTAAAAATATCTTCAAACCGTTTGTCTTTAGGCAAAGACCACATGCAGCCAAGCAAGTCCAAGCAAAGTGTAGCCGAGGAGAGCCGTGTCATAAACCCATGAAAGAAGGCAGCAAGGCTTGGAAAGCGTGGCTTCCACGGGCACTACCAGGAAAAAAAACATGAGCTATGTCCCTAACAAGATATTCAAATGGTGGAGCCCGTACTTTAACTAAAAGACCTGGGGTAGAAGGATTGCCATACAAAGAAAAGAAAGTGTGCTTCCAAAAAGACACCACTGTGTGCTCCAGGTATCCATCTGCCCTGCTGGTTTTTAAAGAGGCAAAGGAAAAGAAGACTCAGGGTATATCTCCTCCTACTTCTTTGTTACTTAAGAATACTTGAGGGTTGTTTTGTTTTGTTTTGTTTTGTTTTGTTTTGTTTTGTTGGTTTTTGCTTCTGCAACTGGGTTTCCAACTCCAAGATGCCCTTAAAGTTCCTCAAAGAAACACGAGCAAACAGAGCTGCTATTAGACAAGACAGAGACCATGCAAACAGGGTCTCACAGATGCACACACAAGAGGGACCCACACAGACAGATATGAAGGTCAATATGCATACACCCAGGAACCCCACTTTAAAAATTCATGATTAGCTAGCAGATATAGTCATTTTTAAAGCAGGCACATGTGTAGCCATCTTTCAGGCTGAGAACAGTTAAGGGTATGTTAGTTAAACCTGATACATATCTCACAGGGATATTTACCAGTACTAGCACCATGAATGGAAAAGTATATTAACAATATCAGTAGCACCCCAAATGTCCACAGAGTCCTTGGTGTTGGCGTCCATGGAGCCTTGAACTCTGGCAGTGAACTATCCTATCGGGTTGCTGGTTTCACAGGTACAGTGTTCCAAGAGACAGAAGGCAAGCTGAATCAGGGAGCATCGGGTGGGGAAAGGTGTCAGGGAAAGCTCCTCAGGGGGGAATGTCAGGGCATCTCACAGCACCCTCATAGTAGAGACGCCTGCAGAGTCCAGCTCTGATGAGACCAGGGTAACCAAAGACTGTCCTGGTTTGAAACTGAATACTATGGTCTGGCAAATCTTCAACTCCAGATGGCTTAGTCACCTAGAGGGAACTGACAGAGTCTGGGAAGCACAGATGAGGAGACCTTGACAGAAACCAGTCACCTGGGATGCAGCGGGCCAGAAGAAGCATATTAGCATGAAGTTCAAAGCCATACAGCATGGATCATATAATAGGCTTTGTCCAGGCCCTGGGCCTCCACTCAGGAGGCAGCAAGAAGCTGCTGATGTTTTGTGGAGAGGGTGGGGGGAGAGGAAGAGGGGGTTAAAGTGTGGGAACTAAAAAGGGGCCTGGGGGAAGAGGGGGAAGAAAGACCCATGCCCCACCAGAGTTCCACTATGCTCTGGACAGGCAGACGTGGGAGGGCTGCCAGACACTTTCCACTCAGCCCTGAGCGGGCATCCAAGCCTCTGACCCACTCTACGGGGGGTGGGGGGTGGACAAGAGGCAGCCCAATCTGGGAGCCCCGGGGGTACTCCCTACAATCCTGGGGTTATGGGAGAGAGGGGTGAGGGAAGATAGGCTCCCACACCGGTGAGAGTGAGCACAGCCTTGATGAGCAGAGACTGTCTATGGTTTTAGAGCTTTATTGTAGAAAGGCAGGGAGAAAGAGAAGGTAGAGACAGAAAGAGAAGAAAGTCTAGAGAGAAAGAGAGTAAGAGTAAGAGGGAGAGAGGAGAGGAGAGAGGAGAGGAGAAGACAAAGAGAGAGGAGGGAGGAGGGAGAGAAGTGAGAGGTAAGAGAACAAAGGAATGAGAGGAGTGAGAGAGGAAAGAAGACAGAGAGGAGTGAGAGGGTGAGAGTGAGGAGTAAGAGAGTGAGGTGGGGCCAAGCAGCCCCTCTTATGGTCTTTACTGTTGCTAGGTAACTGGGGAGGAGTTTAGCCTGAAGGTCAGAAGCTTGGGACATTGCCTATGCGACTTCTAGCCATGCTTCTCTTGTGGGGGCTGGGGGGGGGCAGTAACTTAGACAGGAGCCAGAGTTCCAGGAACATGAGGGACTGTCAACCGTGTCATGTAGGTGAATTATCACCCTTCCTGGATTCAGACCTCAGCTCAACTAGAGACCAGCCTGTCTGTGCATAGCCCAATGCCCCACATTAAAGGACAACAGAGAATGTCAGCCACTGTGTTTTGGGGGTTTTATTTTTGTTTTGTTTCCTTTTCTTCCCCCTTTTAGAGACAAGATCTCACATTGGCCTGGATCTATCCAGGTAGGCTAAGCTGACTGGGCAGGGCTCTGCCTGCCTCTGCTTTTTCAGCTCTGGAATAATGCCACCATACCTGGATTCCCTGATGGGAAAGCATATCTCTGAGTTTAAGGCCAGCTTGGTACAGAGCAAGTTCCAGGTAAGGAAAGGCTTAGCTCCAGGAATGGTGGCACACACCTTTAGTCCCAATGAAAGAAAAATTAGTTTGCAGATGCACCCATGTTTGAAAGTGATGTCTAATTGAGTGGCAGGCAAAGTGGCAAATCAGAGAAGGATTTGACAGAATCAGATATGTCCAACTTATCCAAGAAGGGAGAGGAAGCTACTGAAGGGGTAGTGCATAGAAGAAAGAAGAGGCAGGTGTTAGCAGGAGAGTTTTACAGAGACAGGTTGAAGAGAGAACAAGCCAGAGAGTGAGGAGGAGCTAAAAGATTAGAACAGACTGCCAGAGTTAGAGGCCAAGCAGAGCACTTCAGTAAGAAACTAAGAGAAGCTAGATTAAATCAACATGGAGATGGGCTTGAGCCAGAAGAGCTGAGTTGAACCAACCAGGCAGAGCTCAGAAAGAACTAAGAAGGGGTAAGCTTGTTCAGCAGCAAGTTTCAGAGGCTGAAAACATTCTAGGCCTAGATAAGATTGTGCAGATGCTAGGAGCTTCTAGGACTGGGCCTAGGTTATCAGATGGAGGCAGTGAGCCTAGGGGATGACAATTACCACAGAAAAATAAAAGTAACTTTTACAGCTACCCATTTTTACGGGTTACTTTATGTTAGTGGCCCTCTCTGGTGAGAGTGACAGACTCTCCTTTTCTCTCCAGTTTGCAGCTGTGTCTACACAAGTCTGGCACAGGAGCCTGTTGTTCTTTGAGCATCACTTGAGATGAAAGCTGGTTTCTGGAGCTTGTCCAGGGGCTTTTTCCAAAGCAAACCCTGTAGTTATTTCCCCTGGATTTTTCTTGCTTGTGCACAGGCTCAGTCTCATCCTTGGAGCTAGGAGGACCTAAGCAGGCTTGACCTCATCTCTATTTCAGGAAGTCAAGGCCAGGACCAGAGTGATGGCAGCAGGCCTCATTCCAGCCTTCCTTGCTCAAACCCCAGAGAGAGAGACTTTCCCTTAATAGCCTTGGCTCAATTCTAGCACCCCAGCTCCAGCTGGTCAAAACTTAGATGTACTTGGCCAACCCACTGTAAATATTTGCTAGACGTGTGTAATAAATAGTTTTCTGCCAGTTTAGAGCCCAGATTCCCTCTTCTCTGTTACAATAGCCTCTCCTCCAGAACACATGCACACACGTGCAAATGAATCCTTCTCATTTGATTTTCGGCCCACATTCCTGCAACACACATCGACAGCCTTTGAGTAGAAAGTGGAAACACTTTAGGGTGAGCCATTCTGCCTAGCTTCAGCCCTGTATCCTATACCAAAACCTGATACTCAGACCTTTGGCCGAGTGATTCAAGCTTCAGGTAGGACCTCTTAAACCCCAAGAGCCTTATGGTTTCTCCTCGCCTGACCCTCCCACCAGAAGCATCACAATTCTCCTCTCAGCAGGCAGACACCAGGCATGAACCAGCAGCTGTACTTTAATTCCTGAAGAAACCACAAGGCTTGCCAACCAGCCTAATGGGAGGCCTCAGAACCTCACAAGCAGTTCTTGGGAGAGTTTCTCTCAATGGCAGCATTACCACAAGTGGAGCTCAACAACTATGTAAGGTGAACCAATACATGTGCATCTTTAGCAAAGAATATGGAGGCAGAGCAGAGCAAACCAAACCAATGCTCAGTGCTCATCTCCCACTGTCTGTGGGGTCATATTTATTCTCCGTCATCACGGGTCCTTTCACATGTTTGCTATATCAAAACATCCTTTCACCTGTGTCTGCTTTAGCAAGACATCCTTTCACCTATGTGCCCCGGCAAACATCATTCGACATAACTGACTTTCCAAAGAATCTAGAAATTTCCACTTTACAGTTCCCAGATATAAGTCCACTACTTTTAATCTTTTTTTTTTTAACTACTATTGTTAAATACCTTAAAAAAGAAAAAAGATTTGTGCCTGGTATGTTAGCACATGCCTTTAATCCCAGGATTAAGAGGCAGGTAGATTGATTTAAATTCAAGGGCAGCCTGGTGTACATAGTGAGTTTCGGGCCAGCAAAGCTACACAGTGAGGTCCTGTCTTAAAAAATAAAAATAGGGCTGGTGAGATGGCTCAGCGGGTAAGAGCACCCGACTGCTCTTCCGAAGGTGATAAGTTCAAATCCCAGCATCCACATGGTGGCTCACAACCATCCGTAACAAGATCTGGCGCCCTCTTCTGGAGTGTCTGAAGACAGCTACAGTGTACTTACATATAATAAATAAAATAAATCTTTAAAAAATAATAAAAATAAATAAAAATAAAAATAAAAATAAAAAAGTGCATGTATGTGTGTGTGTGTGTGTGTGTGTGTGTGTGTGATTGTGGGTATGTGTGCCCATTCCATATCTGTGTGTGAGTGCAGGTGATCTCTCCTGTGCACACATGCAGAGGCCCAGAGAGGAATGCCAAGGATCCTCCTCCATTTTACCTGTGCCTCCCTGAATCTAGGCCTCATGTTTTCCCAAGTAGGCAGCGAGTGCCTCTGCCACGCTTAGACCTCGGGTTATAGGAGTGAAAGAAGTGCCCTAGCCGGGCGGTGGTGGCGCACTCCTTTAATCCCAGCATTTGGGAGGCAGAGGCAGGCAGATTTCTGAGTTCAAGGCCAGCCTGGTCTACAAAATGAGTTCCAGGACAGCCAGGGCTATACAGAGAAACCCTGTCCAAAAAACAAACAAACAAACAAACAAACAAAACCCTACTTGTTACCTGGGTTCTGGGATCCAAATCTTGGTTGTGGGATTGGGAATGACATGCCAAATATGTTTAGCTGGTGAGCCATGCACCTAGCATCTTGTTTTAATCTTGAGTCAACAAATACAAAATAAGACCGCTCTCCCCTAAGTAGTGCCATCATCGAGGGACACAGGACATGGGCTGGGTTAGGCTTAGGGTATAATTAGGTGCAGGTCTTTTAAAACATAAAGCAATGACCCAGGACTCAGTCACACATATTAAGGGGTGGAAGGATGACTGTGTCTTTAGTCACCTGAACATGATACTTAAGAAATGACAGTCGGGTATCAAATAATTATTTTGTGACAGAAGAGTCACCCACCTACCCCTAAAGCTTATTTCTCTCCCAGGGAATAAATAGGTCAGGAGCATTCTTCCATCTGCCGAGCTGGAGCCTCACGTTCCGCTCCTCCTCACCTTCTGAGAGAACAGTCTCAGTAGCAGCAGCCCTGTTACCCTCCATCAGTGTTAGGGTTAGGGATGCCAGGCCCCACCCGGATTCCACATCAACCTGCTGAGTCAGATCTGCACCCTGAGAGAGCCCCCAGGCCAGTGACTCAGATACACAAGGCCGTGGGAAGCAGGGCCCTAGATCCTCAGACAGAGTCCATGGCCTCCAGACAGTTGAAGAGTAATGGTATATCCAGCCTGCATACAAATCTCTGCCATTCCTGTTCCATGAAAACTAGTCACAAGACCCAATGAGACCCTGGGAGAGCTTTGAAGTGTATTCCAGTCTGGCACAGCTACCATTCCAAGCTAGAGAATTGCAGGACAAGCTTTCATAGACAAATGGACATTTCAGACCCAACTGATGGACAAATAGGCATTTCTGACCCAAGAATGCTCTATATTTTCCTATTATGAAAAAGAATATTTCTTTGTTTTTTCTAGAAACTGTCTCAGAAGGAAGGCATTATGGGGGTTTTTCCAGTTCCCATTGTAAAGTTGTTGCTATATATCCTGATGATCTGACCTGGAGATGTTTTCCCACAATGCATCATATCCATCCAGTACTGGCTTCTAACCTCTCCCCATTCCCCAATAAATTCATCTTCTGAACAAAACCAAGGCATTTGACCACACATCAACAAACCTTCTTGATAAAATGTTGGGTAAGAACATGGCCTCTCAGGCCTGTCGCCTCTGTTACTCATTATCTCTGCCACTGTAGCCTGAGAACAGGCATAGGTGAAATAGAGGTGAGTTCACATTGTTCAGATGCCACACAAGAAAAGATAACTCTGTATTAAGCATTTGCTAAGCTACTTATGTCTGACCCCAATGAAAATAGAAACTTCACAAGGGCAGCAATCGTTACCGTCCCATTCCTTGCTCTGGTCATTGCCCCAGGAATAGAGACAGCAGGACAGAGAAATGACAGGCATACAGACAGTAGCACAGAACAGAGTCCAGAAGTGCAATCATTCATATATGACCAGCAACTTTCAGCAAAGATACAAGAGCAATTCAGTGGAGGAGGTAAAGTCTTTAAACAGTTGAGAGCTATGAGTCAGAAAAAAAAAAAATCTTCCTTTACAGCTTATACAAGACACAACATTTAACTTAAAATGGATCATGGGGTCAGTTAGATGGCTTTGCAAGTAGAGGCAATTGTCACCAATCCTGACTACTGGAGTTCAGCCCTGGAACACACAGGGAAGAAGAAGAGAACTGTCTCCTTCAAGAAGACCACCCCTCCCAACCCCTCTCAAACAGTTTCATCAACTGGGAAACCAGGCATTCAAATAGACGAGCCTAGGTGGACCATTCTCATTCAAATCCTACACATCTTATACAATACACAACATTTAACTTAAAATGGATCATGGGTTCAGTTAGATGGCTATGCAGGTAAAGGCAATTGTCACCAATCCTGACGACTGGAGTAAGTGTCCTCTGATATCCACCCACATGCCCACTGTGATGGTTTGAATGGGAATGGCACCTATGGGCTCTTATATTTGACTGCTTGCCACCTATAGCTTTGTTAGAGGAAGTGTATCACTAGGAGTAAACTCAGACCATTTCTTCTCCCTCTGCCTCTCCCTCTCCCTCTCCCTTTCCACTTCAGTCTTATACTTGCGTATTAGGATGTAGGTTCTCAGCTACTATCCAGTGCCTGCATGCCTACCTGCCTGCTGCCATGCTCCCTCCATGACAGTCATGGACTCACCCTTGGAAACTGAAAGCCCTTTATAAACTCTTTCTTCTACAGGTTTCCTTGGTCTTAGCATAGCAATGAAAAAGTAACTGAGACACCAACACTCAAAACACATAAAATAAGTAAATGTAATTTTTTAAATATTAATGGAATTTTGACCATACTATAAAACCTAAATATTTGATAAGTTGAACTTAAAAATTTATATCTCTGAAGCCGGGCATGGTGGCACATGCCTTTAATCCCAGCACTCGGGAGGCAGAGGCAGGCAGATTTCTGAGTTCGAGGCCAGCCTGGTCTACAAAGTGAGCTCCAGGACAGCCAGGGCTACACAGAGAAACTCTGTCTCGAAAAAACAAAACAAAACAAAACAAAACAAAACAAAACAAAACAAAACATTTATATCTCTGATCCTCAAAAGACAATAATAATGAAAAAAGTAAATTGAGAAAACATATACACAAATATATGATAAAAGCCTCATGCCAGAATGTTAAGTCTAAAAAGTCAGCAATAAAAACACTTCTGGAGTGCAGCAGTGGTTTTGGGAGCAGTGGGTCAGCGGTTGCCCCCAGGGGCAGGAACCGAGAACTCTGCCCCACCGGAGGCTGGGCCTCTCCCAGCCAGAGCACCCCCCACCCCGCCATCTTCCCTCTGAGCCCAGTGGATGCAGCTAGGGCCCGTCCTGTGCTTCCCACACCCCAGGACTTTAAGATCGCATCGGGGTTATGAGTGAGTGGAGTGCAGTGGTGGTTTTGGGAGCATTGGGGCAGCTGTTGCCCGCAGGGGCAGGATCTGAGAACTCCGCCCACCGGAGGCTGGGCCTCTCCCATCTGGTAATAAGGACACATGTTCCACTATGTTCATAGCAGCCTTATTCATAATAGCCAGAAACTGGAAAGAACCCAGATGTCCCTCAACAGAGGAATGGATACAAAAAATTTGGTATATTTACACAATGGAGTACTACTCAGCTATTAAAAACAATAAATATAT